>JAVFBY010320973.1:0-10148 GCA_034781015.1 Tonicella lineata
TTATGTTTAGTGCTAGAAGGCTCAGTTATAAAATTAGTAGCCTACAAAATGGATTTAATGCCTTGCAATTTTGAGTTCGTCATTATGACGAGCTCGGCGCAAATTCGGCTCGTCAGTTTCGTTTTGAAGTCGTAAAAACGAGTGAACGACCAAACATTTTGACCCCTGCAGGGCAAAACAACTGAAAAATCTATTGAAACTATTGAAAGAAAGAGAAATGTTATGGGATTTACTGAAAAAAAGTTAACTATCGATTGTTGTCGAAACAATCGGCGATAGTTATCAATGCTCCGTATGACTATCGATAGTTTACTATCGGAGCCTTGACTAATAAAGTGTCATAATTTCAGACTTCAGATTGATTATTGTTTTAAACCTAACCACATTAAGTGATTTTATATGCAATAAACACTGAAACCTATAAAAATTGACCAATCAACTCTAGTATGTTGTGGCTGAATAAAGACTGCATGGAGAGCAGGTGAATTGCAGATGGGCTGAAGCTAAAGCAGTCTGGTTTATGTCTAAAGGTCTTCTGGGTTCTCAATTATTGATGACTCTGAACTCACATGGCAAGGCCGCTGTTCAAACACCGCAATCTCACTGTACATGTAGATAATCGCAGTGCAATATTAATGACAGCAGAATCATTACGTAATCATTCTATACCAGTCAGTTATCAATGGTTTCAAGTCAGGCGACATGTCTATTTGTTCTGCGATCAGAAACGAGGAATATCGACCTGATATGTCTCTGGAAATAAATGATCCATTTTCATGGTGTAACACTTGGATCGAGCGCTAAAGCTCTAAGAAGCTGTCACTCAAATTTAAATATTTATCAGCAGCCAAATATATACATGTCGTCTGCACTTATTATGAAGATGCAAACTTTGATAAAAGCAGAATTATTGCACAGCAATTCCCAGCATACATGTACAAGCAGTTTAAGAAAATTGGCACAGAATAATGTGTTGATAAGCATTTTTAGCCTGTGCTAGATACGGTCTAAGCCAGAACAGCGAACACTTCGTTTAAAATGCTATTTCTCAGCAGTCTAGGAAAGGGATCGAATAAAACTTGACAGGGTCATATAGGAGGCATCAAGACGGAGAACTTGTCTCAGATTTTTTGTTTAAATTTGCCCCTTGGAAAGAATTACAAGGGCAGAGAGTCATAGATTTGTTTGTTTGGTCGGGTTTCACGCTGTGGTCAGGGGTATTTCACGGCGTGCCGGCCCAACGGGTTGAGGCAACCACTATTGATGTCACTGGTAACACAAAAGACAAAACAGAACAAGGACAGGCTAAGGGGGGAAAAACACGACACCACACAAAAATTTACTTCCCGATCAGATGCCCCTTACATGTAGCTGCAAGAGTGCCAGGGCTTCAGGCCAAGGTACCCGTCCTTTGGACACCCTGAATTGAACAGTTGCCTCATTTGGGCACCCTGTTTTAAGAAACTTTAACATGCAGGAGATAAGGAATTATGAAAACTGGACACCCAGTTACTTAAAAAATGAAGAAAAATGACCATTTTGGGCACCCTACATGTACATGTACTTCTGATTTCTGGCTAAACCCTTGCTTCTGGCAGATCCTGCCCATACAAGTAGAAGTTGAAAAAGTTTGTTTATTTTTCAGCTACATTGAGTTTTCTTATTTTTATTGGCAACATAAAAACAATTTGACCCAGCTAATTTTGTGGTTTACTCCACAAGCAGTACCAATGATTTACATGTATCTGCATATATGACTTTCCATCATTGATATTTCCCACGATTCCAGGACACATCAAATACTTGGCATTAGCTCAGAGAACTGTTAAATATCAACATGATTAATAATTCATCATAAATGCTAACTTCAGAGTTGTTACTATGCTTTACAGTCTACAGTAATATAAAGGTCAATATTTTATTTATACTAACGACCCAAGAGAGTAAATTGACATAGCTTTCCATTAATCCAAGTCCAGATGGGATAACAGTCAGAAGATAAAATATAGAGTACTGGTAGGCATAATACAAAATCTTCATAAATTGCATAGTCTGTACATGTACATTAAGTTTCCATCATTTCAGCATTATACATTCCAAAATCACATTAGTGGATTGCTTGATTTTAACGATGTGCTCAGGGGTATTTCACCTACAATGTACAAGTATGACGGTTTGCAAGACAAATCCCTTATAAAAAAAATACCATGGTGGGGCCAAAATACCGTGGTAAAAGTAAAAACCATGGTAAACCATGGTATACCATGGTTTAACAACGGTATTTTGGCCTCATTCCATGGTAAATCCATGGTGCACATGGTAATTTTTTTATAAGGGATGGCCTCCTGATGCCCTTTAGTTCTGAGAGCACTAGGGACCGGCATCATGATCCAACAGGACTTGTAGTTGTAGGTGATATTACATATACATTTAACTACATGTTATTTTTCTTGGTTCAAAACTTAATGCATAAAAAGCGAAATTTTTTAGCAAGTTACATTTACATGTAACTTCATCAGTGCAACCTGCAATTACGTGTATGGTGAATTTAAAATTTGCTAAATTACACTAAATTGTATAATCAGACAGGAAGACAAACCATGAAGAACACTGAAATTGATATACATTGACTTGTACTGCAGGATACTGCCAGAATTGATTGTAACTGCTTGCTTGGTGTTTATTACCTGATCAGGGGGTATTTTTTTTTTACTGTTTTACATGTACCGGTACCTAAAAGAAAATTATCAGTCAAATGGGTGGAGGAAACCACATTAGAAATCATCAGCAACATCAAGGACAAGACAGGACAAGGACAGGGGCACATTGCCAGTCTGGACGAAAAAACTTGACAAAACAAATTTGCTTCTTGATGCCCCTCAGCTCTGACTCTGAGAGCACCAGGAAGCTCTCACCAACCACATGCTGCCAGAATTGGACAATGGACAGGTAAAAAATACAGATGAGACTGGTCAACATTTAGAAATATTTGAACAGAAAAGATTGGAAATGTGCCTCAGTATTGGTGTTGGATGAGCACGATACAAAAATGCTTGATTCAAATTTGGAAAAACCAGGTCTTATAAATACACAAGGCCAATGCAATGTGCATAAATAAAGCCTGTGCAAAGGCCTACAGTGCATTGCAATGTACATCGCTAAAGGTCTGCTTGCCTTACCTTTATGCAAGCCTTAAATTAATTGAGATATAAACTAGAAGCCACCTAACACATGCTCCCCACCATTACAGTTATCAGGTTTTCTCCATTGATTTTATATGAAAAGCAGAGAAGGTCAATTCCCTGTGATTATCATATTAGCTCATTGCTCAATGCAGATTGGAAACTGGTCATGACTTTAAGTGCTATTGCCCTGAATTTTTAACCTTGGCAACGAACAAAGCGTCTTATTTAGTTACACTAAAGATGGTCCAGATGGGATGTAGACATCCAGCTATTTAGTCTGCCTCAGTGAGAAGATGTCTTATACTGTATTAGAGGGAGATTTATATTTTCCACAGTATTGCAGATTAATTAAGGGGATTCTGTATGAACTGGTGATATTATACAGGACAATATAGCATTCGTTGGCTATTTCCACCAGGGTACTTGTGAGATTGTCCATGGTTAATTCGGTGTGAATATACCGTCTACTGCATTAATGACCAATTACTTTACAGTACTCAGGATAAGTGGCCGAAATTCATCGCAATGCTGTAGTAAAAAATGTGTTCATGACAGAGGAAAGACCTCTTGTGGAACGTCTCAAACCATGACATTTCCACCGTTCAGAATACAGATTTTATTAGTATGTCTGATTGACTGTTGAGAGAAAATGAATTATATATAATACATTGTTTTTCAGCAATAAACTTTACATATATATGTACAGTACATGTAGCTATTTGTGGCAATTGTCAGTTTCAGATAAATAAATTATATTTTTCGGACAGTTCAGCCGTTCAGAATACAGATTCTATTAATATTTCTGACCCTACAGAGAAAATGTTTTACATGTATTCTGATTTTTAGCAATAAACTTCACATGGCTAATTACTAATAGTGGTAATTGTCAGTTATTTTTATATAAATACATAGAAATATATTATATATGATTTATAGAACTTTGAAGATTTATTTTATCACCTAAAAGACATTAACTCTGTGTTCAGTGTCGTAGTAAATATAAAACAGGCCATTCAGAAAATGTCCAATTACAATGTATTATGTGCCATCGGACACAAGTTAAGACATTTGATTATAAACCCATCTGAAAGGTCATCTTTAGCTTACACTCAATGTTCACTATTAGCCTTCAGGTCTATAAACCATTAAACCCCATTCAAAACAGTACTTCAGCAGATAATGGCTGTGTTTTGAGCATGATTTACTTGAAATTAAACCTATACAATTATACATGTACGTGACCAAGTTAAATAATGCTTTATTGGATAGAAAAAAGTTGATACCCACATGTGGATTTCTAAAGATTATACATAGTTCCATGTATTGTCCTTTTCATAAAAATGATAAATGCTCCATAAAATCTCAAATTCATGTGTGTGTGTGTGTTATATTATATTATCTCCCCTGTATTTAAATTGTTGCTACATGTAATCCTGTAGTGAACGATGTCCAATGATGTCAGGTAGTGTGTGTTTCAAGACATGGGACTGTTAAAATTGTCCAATGAACAGCCGGATAACTATGATAAACAAAGATTCAACGTGCCTTGGGGGGATATAAAGCGGCCAGGTGATTGGTCAACCAATTGACATCAATACTAGGCGATGTCAGATCGCTTAAACTGCCCTTTTCAGGCACTTCAGATTTGACTACATTTAAAATAGACCATGAAAAAGGCATCATACTTTTCTCTGCCGATAGACAATCAATTTGCAATAATTTTATAAATATTAAAGTGTGTTTAACACTACGTTCCCATAATTGTGATACTGAGAATATAAGCTTTTTAATGATACACATGTATGGTTCTGATTAATATTCGGTGTTATAAATATGCATAATAGGTTTTTAAAAAACAGTCTCTCTCAAAATGGACCCCAGGGGCCGTCAGGGTCCAGCAAGACCTTTTGAACTCCAGGTCAGTAGCACCAGGTTAACAGGCACCTTCAGCCAACAACCCGCTGGTCCTTCAGTTGAGGATGCCAACACATTTACCAACTATGTGGAATGACAATAAAATTTAATATATGTTAATGTATATATCTACTTCAATGCACAACAAAGACTGGCATGACCACAGCAGAGAATAAAAGAGCAGTCACAGAATCAGCATTAATTAGTGTCTGACTAAAGCTCGTATCTGGAGGGAGAGATTTCTTTGAAGTGTGTTTTAATCAGAGGGGAAGCGTAGTGAGATAAACGTTCTTTGCTATCTTCCTGGAAATAAGTTCCCTCCAGTCATTCCTACAGTAAATAACCAACTCCTTCATCTTTCTGTCTCGTTTTATAATTTTTCCAGACATAAAGCATTTCACATAATACTTTAGCATCCATGTGGCGTCTTCAGGGAAGAATTTGTTAAAATCGTTGACAGTTTATTTGAATAAGTAATTTGCTGTCGGTGTTGTAAGAATGGCTTCTCTGCAAATTATTTTACAATTCTGAAATCAAATTTAACAGTATGATAGTTCTGAAAAATCACTGGTTATTGGTCAAACAAACCAAATGAGTATGAAAAAAAAATAACTTTCAATTTTTTCTATTGTTCTGAGGATAAATAAAGCCAATGAGTAAAAATTGCCATAAGTGGACATCATTTAAGATCAATTTTTTTGTACAAATTTTCAGAACTACCCAATGACCTTGCAGACCAAATTTAGTTCCTAGTCTGACAATATAAATATATTTTTTTTTAAGAAGTTGTTGATTCCATTTTCTATTTGATTAAATAGGGGATTTACTGTTACAGTATTGCGGCCATCACAAAATGATGTTGTTCTGTTACCATGACAACAGCTCCTAAAAAAGCTTCCTGAAGATTACTTTGGTCAGCCCGAGGAGCCATTCACTTTGCATGCTGGGTAACAATCTACTTTATTGTCTTCATTGGAAGCCAAACGTATAATAAAGATGCTCACAAGCGAACAAAGATTTTTTTCCCCATGAAGGAAATACAATAAAGTCTGATTGACTTTCTATGGTAAGTGAAGGTCCAAGAATTAATTTCTTTGTTTGTTTGATTAGTTTTTAATATTGTACTCAAAGTTGTTTTACTTTTATATCACGGCTTACATGTAGCATTGCAGTGTTTGGTGGAAATCTGAGAAGAAACCTTGTAAAAACAAATCATGTTCTCTGTACCACTTCCTGTTTATATTATGACTAACAGGCAGCCCCAAAAATTTCCTGCACTGATCGAGGAATGAAGGTTTACTTGCTACTTACATAGTTACATGTAATTATTTCATTTATAAATCATTATAAATAAGAAGCACTTTTTTGAAAATGGAAATGAAAGTATACACTTTGTTTTCCTCACAAAATCAGAGAAAGCGAATACTGAAGAGTTTTTTTTAAATCCATTTTTCCCGTAATAAACTATAAATATATAATTGTAAAAATCAAGTTAAAAAACTGAGCAGAACTATATGATTGTAAATTTGTGAAAAATTTCAGTTTGAAGAGAATCCAACAATTCAACTTCCCACAGTTTCATTTTGTGAGAGTGGGCTCCCATATTCTCATGAAATGCTATCCGACCCAGGCAGATCTATTGATTTCCTTACCCTAATCCATGTAGATGTTGATGCAGTGAATAAGCAATTTCAGGACATTGATCGATAACACCAGGTACATGTACATGTAGTTTATCATAGGAGTTGATGTAATCATATAACACAGCGAGAGAAATATCGACAATAAAACCTGTTAAAAGTGCTTGTACAGTTCAAATAGAAAAGCGGTTGTTTAGTTAATAATGGAGAGGTCCACATTTATAGTGAAAGGGTGCCTTAGGAGGAATGGTGCTTGCTTTAATTCTTTATTTATTCCCTTTTTTTATTGTTATTCAAGGCATGACCAAGGTGGCATTTTTCACAGTTACAGCAAGTGCCCTGCCAGTAGTACAATACATAATGCACCTGCAACTCAATTCAAAGAACAATTGAGGTCAATATTGAAGATTGAAGTGGAACCAGATATCACATTTTTCACTATTAGTGTAACTCAGTCAGTAGAGCGCTGGCCATGCTTGTCAAAGCCCCCAGGTTCGATCCACAGGGGAGGCATGTAAAAAAAAAATTCTTCCATTTATAAAATATATATTATAAAGAGAAGTTGTAGAAAGGATCCAGAGCGATTACAAGAAGATTTTTAAAAATCTTTATTTATAGTATTTAATTAAACAGTGACCTTCACCATTGACCTAGTTGAGGGGTTCCAGCAGTTGTACTGTACTGTTGACCTTGTTGAGGTTGAGGGGTTCCAGCAGTTGTACTGTACTGTTGACCTTGTTGAAGGGTTCCAGCAGTTGTACTGTACCGTTGACCTTGTTGAGGTTGAGGGGTTCCAGCAGTTGTTCAGATTGAAAAGTGATGGCTCCGGAGTTTTCAAGACAAGAAAGTGTTAAAAATGATATGTATTTTTTATTACAGTGAACTTGACCTTTTAGTACTTTAGGTGACTGAAACATGAACTTGCCAGTTTATTATTGTATGAAGTCATCACAAAATCGGTTGAAAAATATGGGCTCAACAGTTTTGACAAGAAAAGCAACAAACATTCAGAAAGACACAGGCCATACTATAATATGTATAACAATACTAAGATAGATTGATTGATGATTGGGGTTTAACGCCGTACTAAGGTGTATTTCCCCTATATGGGGAGTCAGCGACGTACCAGCCCCATGGGTGGAGGAAACCAGTGTTCAAATCACTGGTAACATGAAAGACGAAACAGAAAAAGAGCAAAAAGGACAAAAAACGAACTTCAACACATCACAAATCTGCTTCCTGATGCCCTTAGCTCCGAGAGCACTCGGGCATCAGTATTAAGCTCCCGCACAACCACCCGCTATTAAAAAGAAGTTGTATATATCAGTATACCCAGGAGGTGAGGCCACCCTATCACCAGAAGTTCAGACTGGCCAGAAATTCAGAGAGACAGTAAAGTCAGGAGTTGAGACAGAATTACAATAAAATCAGATCCAGTGGGACAGGAGAGTCATTAATGAGAACAATTCACTGAACACTGAACAGAATGGGGTGATAACCTCCTCAGACAAAACCTCCAGTCCAAACGACTTTTTTTGATCGATTACTATATCTTTCATGTTTTCAATAAACCTGCAGTGTATGCCTGTATAATATTATTACATTGTACATGTGATAGACCAGACTGGGAATTACATGTAAGTCATAAATTAATTTGGAGTCCAAAATGTTCAAATTATCAACTTGGTTGGGCTTATCGTGCTGAAAGTTTTACAAGATTTTTTTCCACAAATATTTCAAGCAGCAAAGTGTTTGGGTTGACTGAGGTTATTTCACTCACATGATAGTCTGCTAGTCCAATTGGTGCAGGGAACTTCCCTCAACATCACTTGCTACATGTACATAGAAAGACTTGACGAGGACAGGACAAAAAAAAAATGGACATCAGAACAAATCATCTTCCTGATGTCCCTTTTATCATGTTTATACATGTAGCTCTTGAGAGCAATACATGTATGTGACTCACTGGCTTCTAGGAAACTGTTGTTAAAGTTTTTTGTGTAGAATGTCCACTTTTTGTTTTACTTTATCTATTTTCATTGATTATCAACAATTTTGCTACCACAAAAATCCATCTGTTGTTCATGAAAAATAGTAAAGTTTTTATTATTGCAACCAATTAAAACATCAACAAGTTGGCCAAAGGTCTCGGGTTTGAGCCCCCGTGGAGGCAAGTCACATTTTCTTTCACTGCATTTATAAAAATATTAAAGATACAAACAAACTTTTTAGATTGCCACAGCATAAATATTGCATTGAGATGTTCTAAGCAGTACATGTAGGTCTGTTGACTTGTTTTCAACTGAAAAGAGTACATTAGTTTAAAGCACTTTATAGGTAAGGTCAGAATTATTAAAAAATGAGGCACTTAGTCAATGTCTGCTGAGTGAGTCAGATGTTCAACCTTTGAACAATTGCATAAACTCATACAATATGATGACATAACAGTGTCCGGGTCTGTCTATTTCCCATCTGGCATAAAAGATATCGACAAGTTCGGTTCTAAAAAATGTTTCTCATCCGTAATGATTGGAAGGATTTACATATTCTGCCCAGAGCGATAGGAGGCCATCCATTTAGTTGCTAGCGAGTCCAGTCCGGATAAGATTACAACGGTAGATTTCTGCATCTACTTAAAACAGTAGGAGCATGGAGAAAATCAATAGGCTCTTAGCTATGGGCTATAAATAAAGCAAGTTACCAACCAATCCATGTGCATCAACCCTTCCACAGACGGACAGAATATGAGACAATGGGATTTCCTCAGGCACAACCATGAACGAACGTGAAAGCCGGCAGCCAAATCCCCCAATGGAACAATTTATACTGATCTGCCTACACAGGGCCTTCCACAAAATACAATACCATTACACAAGCGATGCTAGCAAAAGCTTCCACATGCTACCTTATTTCTTTTTTTTAAACAAGAAATTGATTAAATGAGTTGACATACGTGACAAGGTTTATAAACACATTATAGCCTTTCAGAAAAAACGAAAGTACAGACAAATAATAAGCTTGAGTGAGTTTCCACCGAGGTCAAAATTCAGTCAATTTTGTTCCCATTACCATCAATCAACTACATTGTAGCTGCCTGTAAAACATTTTTTGCAGTTCCCAGAGTGAGACAACATGTCTTTCAGTATTTGAATTGCTATTTTTGGATCCATTGATTGATTGGTTGGTTGATTGGGGTTTAATGCCATGCTCAGGGATATTTTAATTTACCTATATGACGGCGTGCTAGCCCCATGGGTGAAGGAAACCACCGTTCACGTCACTGGCAACATGAAAGATGAGACAGAAAAAGGGAAAAAAGAGGATAAAAAACGACACCACCAAAATAAAAATACACTTCCTGATGCCCCTAATAACTGCGAGAGCACCAGGACATCAGGAAGCTCCCGCC
>JAVFBY010321084.1:0-10987 GCA_034781015.1 Tonicella lineata
CCCAGTGCTGTTTCATACTGAAACATGCATCTTTCATTTCAAATATGTTTAAAAACTCAATTCAGTTTAACGAAGTTTGTAAGACGTATTTGACCAAAAGTGTTACAACTGTCGGTCTCCCCTACTGTGTGCGGCTGACCCGGTGTCAATACACTGTGACTGATTGACCCGATGTTAGTAGGCCTATACTGTGACTGATTGACCTGGTATCAGTGTACGGTGACTGGTTGATCTGGTGTCATTATAATTTGACTGGTTGACCGGGTGTCAGTGTGCTGTGACTGGTTGATTTGGTGTCATTATAATTTGACTGGTTGACCTGGTGTCAGTGTACTGTGACTGGTTGATCTGGTGTCATTATAATTTGACTGGTTGACCTGGTGTCAGTATATTGTGGATGATTGACCCAGTGTCAGTATACTGTGGCTAGTTTACACGATGTAAGTATACTTTGACTGTTTGACCAGGTTTCAGTATAGTGTGACTGTTGGTCTTGTGTCATTTTATGCTTCATTTGGTCTGATGCCAGTGTACCTTGACTGGTTGAAATAGTGTCAATTTACTGCGAATGGTTGGTCTGTTGCGTATATACCAAGCACGTTAGCAAAAACAAAATGTTTTATGAAACCTATGCAAGTTCTGCAATTGTTTTTCAGCCATGTGGCGAGATACCACTAAGCGAGCGTACTGAAGTCAAGGCAGGAAAAGGGGACAAAACCGTTCAGTTTAAAGTTAGGAACAAGCCCAAACATAGTGCCAAATTTAAGGTGAGTAGAGAACGGGAATACGTAACGAGAAGGTTTTTTCTTGACAGTTACAGATTAAAATGGCAAAACAAAGACGCTGCGTTGGTTAAGATGTAACTATTTCATTTAACAATGTTCTTTATGAAAGAGCTGGTGGCTCGTGTGTGTTGTTTGTCCTCTATGTGCTTTTCCTGTCAAGGCTCAACATAAACGTTTTCAATCTCTAGCTGAGTTGGCGTTCATGCGTCTGTCGTTCAAACTCTCAAAACGCCTGGGTAGATAAACAAGATTCTTGTCAAACATATTTTCAATAATAAAAGCCCATGTTTTAACAAAACTATTCATTGGTTTTCATAGGTGCAATTGTACTGCCAAAGAATTCTTTGAACTGCTAGCATAATTTTTTTTTACAAAAGTTTAATTTTAAAGGCGAACTATTTATTTCCGTAGAGATGTTTGCTGTTGTATTTCGGTATTTTGGTCAAATGTTAATTCGTCGACATAAAAAATGCAATATTGTTTCTCAGACGTAGGTGAAGTCTTATGGAAAGACAACCCAACGACCACTCTGGTAGAGATTGAGTCGTTTTGTGTGTGGGGTTTTGCACATTTTGTCCTCTCGCACTATATGCTGTGCATCGTGATAGACAAAAACAAAACAGTATAGTTCTTACTACAACAAGTCACTTTTGCCCGCGAGTGCCACCAGAGGGAGCTTTTTCAGACTAGATCGCAGTGACCAATCAGGTTACGTTTGGTTTGCGTTTGTTTATCTCGTATCCAAGCTGATATTACCTCTCCACTGTCAAGTCGTGACGTAATTTCTACGGAACCAATCAGTCGTAATAAGGAATTTTAGACTGGATGCGGCTATTTCGTTAATATGATCGAATAGTATAAAATATCTCCCCCCTGATGTCGATCGCCGGTAAAAGTGGCTTGTTGCAGAAGCCGCTATATTTGTCCGTTGTATATATATATTAAAAGCCGCTGCATCTCGGGGGCGTACACAATTGATCAACAAGAGTGCATCAATAGGCTTAACTGTCATCAGCAAAGCGTTATGTCACATCAAACAATAGTTACAGCTGCTGATAATGTAACTCAACGGCAACGAGTAACGTCAATATGGAGGTAGATAACGTTAATAGATCTTTAACTAATCAAACACATACAATATTATACTGTCAAAGAGAATAATTATAATGAAAAGAAAACATGACTATTTTTGTACAACATATTAATTCTATTTATATTGTAACCGTTATCATATCATTCAAATTTATGTAGTCAACATTTATTACCTTTCAATGATCTTATAGTGATAAAACAGAGTTTAAATACGAAACAATTTTTTAAAATACAAGACTCGTAGCTAAGTGGCATCAAGAAAGAAGATTTGTTGTGGTGTACTGGTTTTTTTTCCTGTCCTTATATCTCGTTTATGTAGCCGGAGGCACCAAGGGTGGTTTCCTCCACCCATTGGATCGGCACCCCAATCAAACAATCTACATGTAAGTCAAATTTTCATTAAAAAACTTTTTTTAAAAGATTTTTTTGATTCAAGTTCAGGATGATATTTCAATAGTTGTGATTTTTTTTATTCAAGTTCAAGATGATATTTCAATAGTTGTGGCTCAGGTGTATGTTTCATTACTCAGGTGTAAGTTTCGTTGTACTAAATAAGTCGTAATATAAGCGCGATTTATCTCTGTTTGATCTCACTGGGTAGCGATTTGCACTTCGGTCAGATACAATTGCAAAAGTTTCAAAATTGATTTAATGTGACACTGGAACAGTTTGTTTAATAATTTTACCTACAAACCATGTTATTGGTCCGGGGGGCCAGTTGTCCAAAGCACTATTAAATTTAATCCTAGATTAGATGACGTCACGCCATGTTGACGGCCTATCTCTAATCCTAGATTAGGGATTTAATCAGCTATTAGCCTTAATCTTGATTTCGAGCTACGGCCCCTAGTCAATAACTTATTACCATAACGTTTTGACCAATACAATCCATAGTAATGTATAATGTCCCTTTTGTAAGAAGGTTTAGCATTATAAATATCCTGTCTTGGATCTGGTGTTAGTCAATCTAAGTATGAACTAGGCTGCCAACCTAACAATAGCCTAGCAGGAGATTGACCTGATGCGGAATGTGGCGCATTCCTATATTGCAGTATCGACTAGTAGACCAATTTATTTTCTTGGCTTTGGGTGCTTCTTTGAAAGACTGAATGAATATCTCAGCGAGGCCGTATGTAGCAGGGTGACAAGGATATGGAGTGATATGTTTAATACCAGGTTTAATAAGAAGGACCAGTAAAATCAACCCGTGTTCTTTATCAGGGTGACTTTTTGGTTTATCGTTTCAGTGTGCCAATTAGATTATTAACCATTATCTCGACTAGCACTCTCCGCGAAACGGTCCTTCGTTTAAGGTGCACAACAGGATGGATCGGCAACGCCTTATCGCCAAAGACTCGAAGGAAGAAAGAATGATTTGATTCTTGATTATAGATTGACGAAAAATATGTATTATTACTCGCAAGAGTGACCCAAGGGGCATAACTCACGTTAGCGCAATGTGACATAAGATACATAGTAGCTGGCACGCCGACATATGACAAAAAACCTCTTAAAACCAAGGACACAACTAACAAACAAAATCCACAAAGAGTTGTGACACAGTAATAAATGTGTAGCCCTTAAACTTCGCAATTCGAACTTTCTTTTATATCTCCTATCTCCAGTAAACGTAAAGTTTCAACGAAAGTGAAGTGAATAAACCTTTCATCCAGCCATTTAAATACATTATTTTTTTTTAGATTTATTCAGGTGTAATAAAAAGGCCAGCCAATGTTCATCAATGAATGATACATTTATTTGCCATTTGTGGTTTTCTGTTTATAAATCTTGAACGCGGTTTTTTGTTAAATTGAAGAGGTATACACCAACTCGAGCCCACCGAATTTTTAAGATATAGTCTATGTTTAAATATGTTCTTTCCTCGTAGTTAGAATGACGCAGCTTCGTATATATTATAAAGTATTGGCCTTCCGACACCATGCCCCACAGGTCAGAACAACGACCAACATTGGTCCACTGTTATCCAGAGGTGTTCTAATCTGATTAACAACTTCCACAGTTGAGCTACGTTTTACTTATGTCTACCTGGTAAAATCTAGACAAACAAGTTTGCACTGCGAGACATACCCCGTGTCTGCAGCAAATACGATTCTTGTGGCTGCAAGGCTTTGAGACGTGTATTATTAATACATATCACAAAGCCTAAACATTTGTGTTGTTTGGTTTTAAAAAAAACCACGGTAAAATTTAAAATTCCGGCTCGGTTATGGCTTGGGTGTTACCATCAGGTATATACTGACAACTTGTTCGAACAAACTCTGAATTATTCACAAAGGAATAGTCCATATAGTATAAAAAGTGTTACATCAACAACAACAAAAACATCGCCAACAAGAGAGTGAGAAAGAGCTATACCATGTTCACCACAGGTGAAAAAATGTATTGCTTGAAGCTAATCACAGTTAAAACCATTACAAAACGAGGCTAGTGTTTTTGTATTTATGATTTACTCATATGGAGTATTTTATATTATCGGTAATTACATTCTAATTAACAACAGGATTGGTAGTTTTAGGCTTCGTTTTTTTTCCCTGGCCTAGCCGCTTTAGAGTATGTAGCGAGTGTTAGATGTGATACGGTTATGCTTGTTATTTATTCGCAGTGTGAAACAGAGAGCGACCGGAATTTGTGGGTCGGTTTCATTGACGGGATAGCCAGCGTAAGTATATGGATAGGTTCTATCAGAAGTCTTTTAAGTCGAATTATGCTACCGCATCATATAGGCATGTCCACGGCACTGAAGAATGATAGGGACGTCACATTCCAGTCCCTTGTACTTATTGTTATAAGAAATGTAGGATCATTCCATATAAAAGATAAATTCAGAAAAATCAAAGCCATACTCTTTAAAAAAATAATACTTTAAATCACCTCCTTTTTTCTCATTTTCAGAAATTTACACTGATTCTTACAATATTTATTTTGCTAAACGTATCATAATTATTATTACCGTTTGATAACACAGTTTGACTTTTGAGAAAACAGAAACTTCCCTTAGTGCATCATTTTACGTTATAACTGGGTGATCGATCCCCAATGCCGGTTAGCCATCTAAATGGGAGTTACAAACTTCTGGTTAATATACTTCTTCCTTTTAATATGCTACAAAAAGGAGTAAAATCTGAAAATAAAGTTCGTCTGAATAAATGCATGTAGATTTATTATTTTTGTCAGGGCCACATATAGCATATAATTCCATGGTGAACACTCCATGACATGTAATTGGTACTTTTAACAAATTGACACTTCATCAGAAAATTTCCAATAGAAAATTACCACAAGACTAGGCCAAAATATATGACATAATGCATGAATGATGAAAAATGTTGCATTGCGTTATAGTTAATGTTATGGAAAAGCAAGCAATGTAACATGAAAAGTCAACCTTACAATAATATACCTTATGCAACCCTCGTGTCGAAATAAAACAATTCTGCAAAGTAAGGACCTTTCCTCTAAGTCTTTATTTTTTTAAACTGAATTAATTGTCTCGATGCAATAAATTGTTAAACACGAAATACTTTTCATTTCATTTCATTTTATTCACCACATATCATAACATAATTTACATGTAACCATTTAAACAAATAAACATATATTATTGTGGCTTGAGTAAAGCCTCATAGGGCTTGATATATCCCGGAATTATAAGCGATTAAAAACATATTTTTGATGACTTTCTCATTGGTATCAGTAGAAGTAACAATTACACTTGTAGAACTTTGATTATCACATAATGCTCAGTAAGGACTTTTTAGTGAATGTATATTTTTTTTATTACAGGGCCTCTTCACCAAATCAAATAATCTAACAAAGGAACAAATTGAGCTTGTGGAATCTGCTATTGAATCCTGGAGAATGTTTAATTCACAATCAAACAAATTCTCTGATGAAGGAATCGGGTCGGATTTGAGCTTCGACTCGTCATCAGGCTTTATGAACGAGGGAGGCCCGATTAAGGTACTTATTTACACCGATCACACAGTGTAATTTGTAGTAACGCCTATTGGAGAGTTCCATAAGTTGCGACGTTTTGAGTGGTCGAGAAAAATTTCGACTAATCAAAATGTCGCAAATGATGATAATCCCTTAAAGTCGTAACAACAAGTCGCACCGTGTGAACGTTTTGAGTGGTCGAGAAAAATTTCGACTAATCAAAATGTCCACATTTCTACCTTGAGAATTGCCGAGATGGCCATGACGTCACCATCAATGAGGTCGTACATACACAATAACGCACACTTCAACGTTATTATGTTATAGGAGTTGCCATAGGGTTTTCCTGTTCATAATAACGCTTTGACTCCAAAAGGTAAACAAGTCAGAAATACAATGTATGCGAACAGCTCTTTTATTACTACTAAATTGACGAAAGGATCTGTACTGAATGAGCAGAAGCAAGTTGATCAGTGGTCCGTATTTTTGTTAGCGTAAAAAACATCCATTCAAGAAACAAACCGCAGCGGAAACACTCCTTTTTATGGGGTGTTTTGTCCACTGGAATAACGATACCAAAGGTACCTTATTTCGGGTCATTAAGCCTGACGGATCACGGAACTATTGTTCAACTATCAGTGAAGGATTATAGTCACTGAACAGAGAAATTAGTAAAGTTAAAAAATAATGTAATGTATCTATGGTTGTTTCAGAATCATAAATTTTATAACGAGGACCCCGGACGACCAAGGCACCAGCAGCCACCCAGGTAAACCCAATAGTTATGCCTAACACAGGAGGGAATCTTGACATTCTGAAAAGCACCAAACTGCTGCTTCTTCTAAGAAACAAGTATATCCAGAACTCTGTTAACTAGAAGAATGCAACTCCCATATAGATAGGCTCACCGGCATTGGGGACATACATTGTACTCTCTAGTAACGTATGATATAACGTTGCGCAAAAGCCAATCGACAGGGAACAATAGCTGATAGCCCGCAAGCAGTTCGCGGATTGCAGACTTGCAAGACACAGAGTAGACAAGGACTTAAAGCCCAGTCTTCCTCATTAAAAAAAAGCCAACGGACTGAATCTGACGTCACCATTTCTTGCCGCTCCCCATGCATACTGTCGACATGATCTGGTAGTTACATACTTATAGTAAATAGATATATAGACTTCTGGTATAAGTCATGTGATAACGCAAAAAATAGTTAATTTTGGGTGACCGTGTCTCTTGAACAGAAATGATTTATACAGCATTTAAAATATAGATGTTTCCCTCGCTCTTGTATGGAACATAAATGCAAGGTCGCCATCTAGCACGCTATAGCAAGCTTAGGGAGACATCTCTGCTTAGAATGCCATTTCAGATTGTAAAGTGGTACATAGGCATGCACTTTCCTTTCCTTTAGGGCAAACTGTATAAGCGCTATTCGGATGTTATTTATGCAAAGTGTGTTTTTAAAAACTATTCAAGAAAAATTTCGAATTTGCTTTGTTTTACGTTAATTTGATTTGCTGTAAGCTTATTTATTCTTATTGTTTCAGTTGGTTTTTTGAGAACTGCTCACGACAACTGGCCGAACGGATTTTAGAGAAAGGTCGCTCTTATGGTAACCTTCTAGTGAGACAGAGTGTCACCTTCAAAGATAATGGAAGTTATGTGCTCAGTTTTAGAAGAGACACACCCAGGTTTGAAACTATTAGTATGCATGACAGGTCATTCAAAGAGCGCCCAATGCTATATAATAGCGCTATTACAGGCTATCTGTAGACCATGTGGTTTTTAAATCTAGACCCACTTTCGTTAAACTTCTTTAGACAAATCCTGAGAGTAAATGGTGTCATCCATCCATATATAAAGTTCAATTCTATTCAATTATAACCTTTCTCTTGAATAAATCCGTCCTAATCGTATTGAGAAACCGGTTGTTCTAAACCTCTGCATAGAGGATATTAATTTGATTGTTTGTTTGATTGGTATTTTCATCACACGCAAGGGTATTTCGGTTAAACAACGACAAATTATCCACTTCTTATTCTCTGCACTAATAAACATGGTGGAAATTAAAATGCGACATTCTGTTATAAAATCTGTAATTTTCTGTACTGAACGGGAACATATGTCGTGAATATAAGCTTATCATATCGTGTTATGTTTTTCCAGGGGTGGTGAGAATGAACATTTCGAGGTGATCCAGGCTGCAGCGGGCTATCAAATCAATGTAGAAAATGTGGTACGTTATTTCGTGTTGTAGGCTATTAGTTGGCTTATAGGGCGTTTTATTAGACAATCGACAGTTTACAGAAAAGCTGGTTTCATTTCCATTTTCTGTCACATTATGCAACACAGGAGGCTATATAGAGGACATTTTGGCATCAGCAATTGGCTTGCTATATTGTTTAATGGCAAATCACAATATCAACGAAAGACGCTGAACATCTCTTTTTGTGTGGATTAGTAACTTTAAATGTATAATAAATATTCTTATATAGCTAAGTGCCTGGCTCCTCCATCACAAATTCTTAACACCAGGCCACAGAGTGTGGTTGACCAACACTATAAACAAGTTTAAATTCCCCATCTTGACTATAGGCAATTTATATCAGCAGTTTTAAATTCAATCGTGAAGTCATGATATCAATTGCATGGACATGTTGGTGGGATTTGTGTATTACGGTATATAAATGCTTTTATTTAACACGAAATGTAAAGCTAAATTTCGACTATTAAATATGTTAAGTTTACTTATAAATACATGATACCATTTTATTCTGTATTTGTGAAGCATGCTCCCAAGAAATGTCTGGAAGATGTCCTTAACTTTTTCCGGGAAGTTGCCGGTCCGACTTACACTCGTCCATTTTCAACAAACGACTTGGTCACCATCGGAATTCTTTGGCCATACTATCAAGCAGTAATCCAACCAGCGGGTATGTACTTACAGGATACATTTAGAGGAAGAAAATACGTTGGCAGGTTTTTTAAACAGTCTGATTAAAATCAGATCTACACTAGCTCCCCGGTATTTTATTGTTGCGATGTAGATATGTTGTGACAATACAATACCGGGGGGCTAATATAGATATGATTTTAATCTGATTTTTTTTTTTACATATGCCCATTTCTAACAATTAAAACATAATTTAAAAAATAACTTAATAAAATCTATAATTGGGTTAGGTTCACGTTAGCTTTGCGTTAACTGGTATGTAGGCCTGTCACCAATATTGGAATTATCAAAATATCATTCTGGAAAAGTAATCCAAACCAGGTCAGGCTGAAATAGATGATTTTGATGTAATACTTTAATAACAAAAAAATAGCAATTGCTGGGTGCGATAATCAACATGAATATGCCTATATATATAACAAAGCAAAATGTCCAATGCGATTTTATCCGTTTTGAAAGCGGACAGATAACCATGCAATAATGTTAATCTTCAGTCAACAATTCATAAACCTTTGAGCCTATATATTTGTCTAGTCTCGTTTGGTTATTATTACACGCACTGCAATATTTCAGAAAGAATTGCCGATCACATTAATTGAATTGTTGAACCCCCAGATCTGTAAAATTCAAATGGGAAAGAATGTGTTTTTGTTGAATTATATTATAAATTGTCCTGTGTGAAAATGTATGGCATCTTCCGATTATAAAAATAACTATTTACAATTAGGCGATTATTGTTGGCGTGTTGTTTGATTGGGATATTATACCTAACGCCACATTTAAGGTCATTTCATCCATAATAAGTGTGCAAGTTTAAAATGCGAGTGTATGTGTCCGATTGAGGGATACAGTGTGACCGTATCTACGTTCATAAAAATATAAGTACGTGTGTATGTGCCAAGATCCTTACCCATATTCGAGCACCTGGGCACAGGAACCTCTTGTCAACTTACCCTCTCAGACACACAATCAAAATGTAAACGGACTTGAAGTTAAGCCGGATAAAATTCTGAGATGGTTTAAAAGTAAGACCGTTCATACGAATACTGTCTAATCTGACTCGAAGCCGGTTTAAAAATGTTTCCATTTCACACGGGCAAAGTTAAGGTAGTTGAGCTTCAGCAATGGCATTAATTGTGATCCATTATTATAGGACCTGGCACTGAGACTCAAAGCTATAGGTTCGTTCAGACGGACATTTCAAGCCAGATTAAATGGTGAAACCCATTCGAAGCCACATATGAAGTGCAGGATGAAGTTAAACCAGCTTAAAATACAATGTTTCCGCCTGAACGAACCTTAAATGTACAACGAAGCAAAATATGTATTTCAAAATATTTTATTCCCACAGAACCAAGTCAAAATGAAACGCAGCAACCTAAAACAGGTAAATAGGCTGTTTTAGTATGCTTTAAAATCCAGCTTAATCAGTAAAATGAAATCACTTGCGCCTAAAAAAAAACCCAACTTATTAGGTGTAATATAGAAAAATAGATAAAATGATAAGTGAAAATAGCTCCATATAGCAAAATAAAAAATATATAAAGTAATATTTCAGAAATGAAAGTATAGGTTTCTTTATATTTTTTTTTATATTATAGTTCTGGTATGATTTTGTTATAACTATATATCTAATTTTTACAGACTTTTGTTGATATTGTTTTGTCAAAAAAGTATAATTCTCATTTATTCTTAAATATTATTTATCCTGAATTAACAAAATCCTGAAAAATTGAAAATGGCATTGAGTTTATTTAATATTTTTTTTCTACAGGACATACGCGGGAAAATAAGACCTGGACACACAAACAATTATCTGGTACCTAATCCTGCAGTTTTTACCTAAACTTTTAATTTTTTTTTATACGCCAGAATTACAGTACCGGTAATCTGAAATCTTATAGCACTATATTCATGCATGGTTTCGGTTACATGTACAAGTAAAGCAGCAAATGAACGTTTTGTTTTTTTTACACAGGCCTAACAAAAATATAAAATAAGATTAAACAAAGAGTATACATATACTATGTCTGGTGGATAGGCCTAGTACACATTTAGCATATCAGTGGTGTTGTTTTCGTAACAAATTATGTGACCATTTAACGTATATAGAATAACATGTGTTAGCATATATATATAGAAAAAGTTGCTGTGTAGGCGTCTCTGTGTTAGTGCCTTATGTTAAGAAAGAAATAC
>JAVFBY010321085.1:0-10147 GCA_034781015.1 Tonicella lineata
GTATTATAATGGGTTAGTTATAATACTTTGTTTTTCCTATGCTGATAATGTTAAAGGCGAAATAGATGTTTTAGAATTTTTAGTATGGTGGTGTTGCTTATTTCTAATAAACAAATGGGTGGTTGATGAAAGCTTCCTGTGCCCGTGTTGCTTTTTGAGGTTAGGGGTATCAGGAAGCTGATTTATTGCACAGCACCCGGTTGTGTGTCCTGGGATAGTCCTGTCTTACCTTTGTTTGCCGTCAGTGATGTTGCTGCCACACACTCATTTGAGTGAAAAAACTACATGGTAAAACCTCATTCAAAAAAACAAACCAAACTAAGTGATAGATTTCTGGTTTTATATGAACGTTATTGCAAAAATTAAATTTAGTATACATACATGTTTAATCTCAATAATTGTTAGCCAAGGGAGGATACTCTGGGAAATGTAGAAATAAACTCACCTTTGGGGCATATTTAGGTGTTGATATTACGGGTGTGATGAATTCATGACCATCATAATCCACACTAGTGCCAGACTGGCGAATGTTGGAACGTTTTTCTAGTCCCCGTAATTGAGGGGTGACTTCTGTTGGGGAAAAACCTTGGAGACCAGACCCTGTTAAAGATTTGGGGAGTCCTGTGTAGCTGAAAGGGGTTCTCGACCTCAACCAATCAGAAGCTCCTGTGAACACAGTCATATATTGTACTTGTAATTCTTTATGTATTTACAGATAACACAGAGCCCAGAGACATCAAAGGTGGGCATATATTATGCAGTGATATAGCAAGGGTTGTGTATGTCAAGGACCAAATGCTTCTGGGCCTCCTTCCCGCGCATAAATTATATTCTTTAACCTTCAATTGAAAATAAGTGTGTTAAGGTTTGTCTGTGACAGAAACCTCCAGGTACATGTACTTCTTTGTCTATTTATTTGCTAATTGATCGCTATTGTTATAGGTACACTAAAAGTGGTACCTATATATAATAAATTGATTACCCAATTATTTTATTAGGAAGTACTTCACCTGAAGAATTGACAAAATTCAGAAGTCCAATAACAAGTCAAATATCATTTACAGGTTTATCATGTTTATCATTATTTCAGGCAACTTTCAAGAATTGCCTTAACAATACAGTAACATGGTAGCGAAGACCAAGATGTAGAAAACTTATGTTTCAATTGTTTATGCATAGATATTAGACTATGAAAACATAAATTGATAAAGGTCTAGGTTTGAAGGCCTTGACCCAGTAAGTTCTATGGATTCTATATAGCTGGAGATTCTGACCTCTGGCCAAGAAGGGCACACCCTGGTAATTAACATTAAACATCATGACTCATTTGTGAGGCATTTAGAAGCGAAGGACTGATCGGTGTGTCTACGTACTTAAAGAAGAAGAACTACAATGTATTACTGAACTCGTGGTGGTGCTTCGTCCGAAAAGACCTTTGATGGAGTGAATCATTGCTTGTCAATGTTGATTAAACGTACCGTGACTGTTCCTTTGTCGTGTTTGTATATATTCAAATTTCTGTATGTACATGTTTGGTGTCACAGTCTTTCATTGTCAAATGGGACACTTCTTTCGCATCCATAAGTTGTATCCCATGGAGTATGTAAAGGTGATATTCTGTCTCCTCCAAATGAGCTCGTTATTGCTTTATCCGAAGCAATGATTGGCTGCAACATTGGTAGGGTCTTTCTGAACCATTTGATATATGCTGATGACATGTCTTTGACATATACATCTGCCTTATCTTTTCAGACTCTACTGGACATATGGAGGCATATACTATAATTGTTTTGCAGAATAACCGAAAAATTGATTCCCTTAAATAAGAAAACCTATAATTTATAATTAGTCACTAATTTGCCGATTTTTTATTACGTAAATGTGTAACGATGAAAAATAATGCAAAATAGCTTTATGATACAAACTTAGTTTGTTGTCAAGGCAATTTTGGGAAACCTATAAATAGGTCTTTCTAAAATGAGTTTGGATAACCATGAGAAGACCTGATTTCTTTTTCTTTTTCCAAACTACACAGGCAGTTTCATTCTAATCTAATTAATTGAGTTCATTTTTTTAATTTGATTGGTTGGATGCTGATTAGTTGTTAGTTTCATTTTGCGACAGTAAAACTTACAGAATTATTCGTTGCGTGTGTAGCAACGCATGCCAGTGACGCTTCACTGTTTTTGACAAGGGGTCATTATAGTCGCAAGTTACTTAATTAAAATAAACAACTCCCCATTTTTGGATTTTTGGGCTAGCCTACATGTATGTAGTCTGGGAAATTTACGTCAGATGGATAAAAAAGACGGCCTTTTTCTTATTTTGGGAATACATAAATTAAACAAATACTGTGGTTCTGAATCAAGATTTCATTGCCCCAAATAGCTGAAATTTCGCTTCTCCGAGCTTCTTCACTTTCGGAGCTTTCGGGGTCTAGGTGGCCCCTGGACCCTCGCCTATTGGGCTGGTAGCTCACTTGTTGGGATGGGTTTTAGATGTATCGTAAGCTTAATAGATCCTTAAACTTAGATGATGTAGTAAAAAAAGGGATTTTTTTTTACCTGTAATCCCCAGCCATTTGTTCCCCCTTGGACTGCCACCATCCCCACTATCCATGCTGTATCAATGAAGTCACTCGGATGTTATCTACAATTAAAACAATAATCAAATTTTTCAGCACATTATTTATATTGGAGCACTTGTCTTGAGGTCCAATCTGTAATTAACACTGAAATGTCTTCTTTCAGATACAGGGCATGTATTTGCCAATTAACTGAAGTTCAAATTTAGAGCAACTTAAAGTACTAATGTTGACCTCTTAAATTCTCTCAGATGTAGCAGGTAACACATCTACCTGTAACTGTCTGGAAAATTTTTTGGTTAAATCTTACGACAACACTTTTCAAACAGCAAATTTGAATGTACATTATTTATGTTATTATACCTTTTGGAATATAAATTATATATATAGTTCATTTGCAGATAAAAAAATAAAAAAGTTTTGATGATTTAAACATTCAGCCTTTTTGGCCGTTTCCATGGAGATTTAAGGAACAGTCTTGTTTTTATGGCCAATAGCAAATAAATTCATCAGACAACATATATTGATACTGTCATATTCTTAATGCTTAAATATCCCTCTTTGTCTCATCTTTTGTCTCTGCTATTAGTCTGCTTTGTCCGAAGGTATGTTACAATCTCCAATAATATTTTTTAACAGCCACTATTAAGGTCATGTGGGGCCCCTAGATCGATTTTGAAAGAAATTTTTTTTCAAAGCCAATTATGCCGATAAATATTGATGAGAGCCATACAACTAACTATATATATTTGAAAAGCTTGGATTCTCAGGACAACAAATATGTGAATATATTGAAGACCACATCATATTTCTAAAATGATTATAAATTGATTTCATGTTGGCAGTGAAAATTACACTGGGTTTTTTATGGTCTATTTCTCAAAGTGCAATAAATATACATGTAGGACAAGATAAATAAGTTTATCTAGTAGTAACATTATCGTTCAGAAACAGAATCTTAATTTCTGACATATATGGCAGGTTGATTTTTGAGAGAGAAAAAAAAATGCTGGCGTACTACGCTCTGTTTTTTTTTTAACACAAGCAAAAACCTGTTGCACATGCCATATTTATATATACTAGGTACAAGGTACAAGGTACAACCTTTCCTGAACCACTAGCATGCTTGAATCACCTCCCAGTTACAAATGGTAAGCAAGTTGAAGTTCTATTAAAATCAGCATAGTTTGTCTATTACTCATTTAAAATTAACCAGAATTTTTCTAAATGAAATTAATGCCTAACAACCCTATCATAACCCCTGCTTGGTGTGAGCATTCATTGGGGATCATGCCAACTGACCATTATTAACCCTTTGAACCCTGGTGTTTCTAACACTGTTCAACTCCACACTAAATTGACATAGTCTGCAATGCCTGGTTATCACTGACACATGCACATATAAAAAAAATGCTAAAAATTGTCAAAATCGGCCCAGAACCACATATGCCATCAACTGACACACTGGTATTAACTCTCTACACGCTACTATATACTTATTTGTACTAAGCCTCCAACTGAATCTTAAGTATGGCATAACACATTAAAGCCCCACTAACTAATTTTGCCAGAAGTTACATTTTGAAAGCAGAAAGCAAAATGCAGTCAATGAGAAATGCACCAGCAAGTAATTATACTCAATAGTTAAACGTTTATACTCGGTCCCAGCGTGGTGAGAGTTAAAACTAAAAGTATAAGAAGAGTGAAGTCCCTTGTTGTGTAAAAGCGGCTAATGTATGTTCATACATTAAACGCTGTTTTTCCGGCATCCAGGGTATATACTTCACAAGGATATGCCAGAAAACCGGCATCTAGGGTTCAAAGGGTTAAGCTTTAACAGCCAGACTAAGCCTTCTATTTGGTATGTACATATGGTTTGTTAATCATGTCGATCAGCAGGGGAGCTTTACCACCAGATAATCTCTTTAATCCTTCACACCTGTTCAACAACCACAATACCCTCACAGGAAAACAAAATTATAAACTCTAATTCAACTATTTCTGATCAGAATTCAGATATGATTTATTAACCAGCATAAAGTTTGAATACTAAGCTTTTAATTTATAAGAGATACAAAATGTTGGTCCATTTTGAACAAATGGGATCCAGCAAGGCCTTAAATCCTTCCACTATTTAGGTACCGGGTATTCATTTTGCAGAATACACAGAGAGAAAGAGAGTATGAACAAAAAATTTTAAACGTAGAGACATACTTGTACCTTTTGACAAAGAGGGTATTTGAAGATGCTGTACCGCCATACCTAGTTCACTACAGGTCAGTGCAGATCAACCATTCAGGCAAGGAGCCCCTTTAGCGCAGAGTGATCATGCAGTCACCACAAACTTGGGGTGAAAGGATCAAGCAAGACCCCACCAATTGGGAACAAATGAGAATGTAGTCCTCACCAGATGGGGTAGAAGAGACCAACCAACATACTCGAAATGAAAATACAGTCTCCCACCAGATGGGGAAAGGACGCCTGTCACTAACTATTATTAAAGACACTCAAGTGAGAATATGGTTTCTACCAGCTGGGGATCGAAGGGCCAACCAAAATACTCAAATGATAATACCATGACCACCAGATGGGGACATGGCAGAGGAACCAACCATAAGGCTTGAATGAAGATGCAGTCCCCACCACAGGCTCATATGAATGTTTCCCCAGAAAGTGTGATCAAGACATAATCCTGAACAAAGGGACCAATTAGTAGACACCTACAAGAATGTGGCTTTCAGTCCCTCAACAAAATAAGGCTCAGAGCCTCAAATTGAACACTAGTTGAAGGCTCAATCCAATTGTGTGATGTAGGATGGGAAAGCCTTGTGGCGGTCCTTCTCCAATTTACACTATGAGATGGCCTGGTCAAGTGAATGGCAGAACAGACTACAGATCAGCTGTGTTGGTGCCTCAAGGGCACAATAGGAGCTCACCCTAAATCAAATTATGGACAGGATGGTGCAATGCGTAGGGTCCAATGATCACCAGGAGTCAATACCAGTTCCAGTTCACGCTGGTAAACAAAACAAAAAACAGGCAAAATCACTATTGGACTGGGCAGACCGTCTACTATATATCGGAACTACATGTACATACAGCATCGAATTCAAAGAAACCTCTGCAACAAGTACACACCAGGTGTTGCACAGTGGATGAGGCCATTGAATGAATGTGATGGTTTCAGCACCAGGCTATCTACGACAGTCAAATATGCACCGACATTCATTTGGTTGCACCAGTCAACTGCTTGGAGATAAGCTAAAGATCAAACATTTAAAAGGGGTAAGCAAATTCTAGTCTCAAATGAAAGGGAAGAGAAATAACTACACCCATACTACATGTAAGTCAGCAGACATTAAGAAAAAAAAGTTGCCTGTTACATGTGTACACAAAATTCTGTGGTTAAAGTACCATGTACATGTAATATTACTCAGCCTCTGACAACCGACACAGGGTCAGGCAGTATGCCATAATGGATGGCTTGACTGGTCAAAAAACGGTGCCTCCAATGTCCAACAGTTTCGTTACTGAATTCAATAGACCATCACGTTACAGTACCTTAAAAGAACCATTGGTAATTACCAGATCTATAGAGATTGGTTGTGGCTTAACGCAGTACTCAGGGGTATTTCACCTATATATCGGCATACCTGCCCCAGGGGTGGGGGAAACCACCAATCACGTCACTGGCAACATGAAAGACGAGACAGAAAAAGGGAAAAAAAGGGTCGAAAAAGAAAAAAACGGCACCACAAAAAAATTCTACTTGCTGATGCCCCTTAACCACTAGAGCACGAGGGCATCATGAAGCTCCCACCCAACCACCCGCTCCACCTGTATAGATGGCTTGACAGGTAAAAAAACAGTGCCTTTAATGTCCAACAGTTTTGTTACTGAATTCAATGGGCCATCACGTTACAGTACCTCAAAAGGATCATTAGTAATGGCCAGATGTACAGAAGTGTACATGTACAGGTAATGGCCAGATCTAGGCCTGTGCTGTAATGTTTTCCTAAAAAAAACCCTAAAAATTGGTCCTTTAAAGCAGCAGGTCTCTGAAGAGCTTTCCTCCTTGTTTAAATACATAATTGATGCTCGAATTGATAAAATTTTGTCAAAATCAGTAGCAAATATTTTTGACGAACATTGCAAACTATTTTGGAAACCTATAAATCGGTCCACCTAAAATGAGATTGCATAACCATGAGGAGACCCCCTTCCGTTCATTCTCCCCATCAGCACAGGCCTTCCTGCATGTACATGTATAGCCACAGGCCCAGGGAGAAATGCCCGTCATGTAATCCATATCAGATGGATCCCTCTTCTGTGAAGTCCAATTACTTCATAGAGCATAGTGAACATGAACTGCCAAATCTGTGCAATCCGCACATCGTACTTGGCGCTGCGCAGTAATATCTTGAACTTACCATCATTTCCCAGGCTGCTTGTCCTGTCTTTTAAATTCTGTATATAATTCTGAACTGTAATACAACTCTTACACTATTGCTGTACTCCTTCCATTGTATTTTACAACCAAATAATGACATCAGCTTCGCAAGATAAATTATACAAAAAGTTCTTCAAAAACAAGCACAAAGTTTTTCTGTAGTTACCGTTCTCTGGACGTTTTCAAACTGAACCGTCTCGAGATTACCCAGCCTATAATATATTTGTACTGTGTTAACTCCTTCAAGTCACATGACTGCTTGCAATACAATCAGGGCAAGAAAAAATGCAAACATTCCCGGGAATCTCATATCAAACATCAAAAATTTCCCTGCACTGCCTAGTGGCTGTACTAAATAAAGAAGATTTATAATTATACAATAGATGTCATGTCTCCACTTTGTGCTTTCAGTTTTAACCTAAGGTATGATCTTCTGATAGTTTACGTTCGCATTACTCATTGCCAAGGCGGAACTGCTGTTCATTTTTATATTTACTTGAGACATTTGTGACAGCTAGACTTACCCAATATTGAGATACATTGTATAGAATGTTGTATTCCAAAGATGAGTCAACGTTTTAAATTTAATTTATTTTTTTTGCCTAGCGAATTCCCGTGAAAGGCGGCGATCTTCCCGGGAATGACATTACTGAATTACACATTTTTTCCTGCCCTGCTTATAAAGCAAACCTGTGTGATCAAAGGTTGCATTCTTTTAACTTTATTGCAGGGGTCGAATTTAAACAAAAAAACTAGGGTGCACCCAGAAGATATAAATTGTTAAAGTGGGTGCATGAGAAAGAAAATGGGTGCACACTAAAAAAAATCCCAACAATTGTTTGGAAATCTAGGAACTTAAGGTCATCTACAGTTTGTTCCATTACTTTATTAATAGTCTTGACAAAATTTTCTGGATGCACACTGTGCACCCAGCTGGAACATTTGGATGCACAATGAAAAATCTGGGTGCACTGGTGCACCTATACAACCACTATTTCAAGCCCTGTATTGGATAGATTGATTTTTAAAAAATTGATTATGTCTTACATGCCATATTACAATTTATGTAGTTTGTTCATAGGATTCTGTGTTATTTCACCTACTGTATAGTCCTACATGTATATGATGAATTTGCATTGTGGGTGTATTTGGTGGAAAACTGAGAAGAATCCTCTTAAGAATCTGTGATCTCCCAAAGGACGGATAGACACCCCTATGCCTTCGCCCTTGCTGTGCCATGCTGTGCGGACATTGAATGTGTACAGCAGTCCGACTGATTGATTGATTGTTTTTTTACGCCACATAATGCTTTAAAGCTCAATTTACACAGAACGTGACAGTGAAAAACAGATTGATTGATTGATTGATTGGGGTTTAACGCCGTACTCAGGGGTATTTCACCTATATGACGGCGTGCCAGCCCCATGGGTGGAGGAAACCACCGTTCAAGTCACTGGCAAGATGAAAGACAAGACATAAAATAAAAAATAAAAAAAACAAGAAAAAAACCCCGACACCCCCCAAAAATCTACTTCCTGATGTCCCTTAACTCAGAGAGCACCAGGGCATTAGGAAGCTCCCGCCCAACCACCTGCGTTAAAAACAGAAGGTTACTTATTATGTAGTACAAGTCATAAGAATGACGAACCATGCAGAGGTGTGAATTAATTAACTTTGCGGCAAGCAGGACTACATGTAGACAAAAATAGATTTAAACTGTACATTTACATGTACCCCTCAGTCTACAGTATTTGAGCAATTACAGGAAAACCAGTACATTGCTAGATTTTTTTAGACATTGTCATTGAGTGTGAACAGTGGTTTGGTTGGATAGCACATCTACATGTACCTATCCTAATCTGTAATATACATGTATATTTGATGAATGTCACTTTATATAATAACTAAGTAATTTTTAAGATATTGAGTGTTAACAAAACAGGTTGACAGCCATCCGGACAAACAGACATCCAGCAAGACAGATAGCAATAGCCACCTTCCAAGGGGACTGAGGGGCAAGGGCAAAGGCATAGGGGTGTCCACTCGTCCTTTAAACACCCTGAATTGAACAATTGCCTCATCTGAAAACTTTAACATGCAGGAGATATGCTGAGGGAAGAAAATGACATGTAGTGACAGTGTAATTACAAGTAGGAAGATGACTTGATTTCACACCTGCGAAACACATATAACAAGTAGAGTTTAAGCCAAGCTGTCAACAGCAGAGTTATGAGACATTTCACACAACTCTCCACAGTGGCAGGCAATCAAAGCTGTTGTCCTCTCATCTGAATCAAGACGTCTTCACTCAACTAAATGAGATGTGTGGCGGAATCAGCTATAGTGGCATTGATGTTCTATCAAACAGTTCTCTTTCAATTATTAATCCATCTTATCTGATGTATTATAAATGATGTAATGTACAACTGTTTTATATTTTGAGAAAGTAGATCGCACTGGCACAGGGGTGCCGATTTAAAAAAAACGACAAATCATCATGCTCTAAATTAACTCTCAGAGACAAGTTATCAATGGACTAAATCTCGAGTAGTCATGGGTGAGTTACATATATGGCCTTTAAAATTTCTCCTTTTGTAATATCCTTATTGGTGAATAAACAATCAATCAATCAATAACCTTCCCAACAGTTTAAATCAGTCAATTCAATTTTGCTTTTTACGTCTCAGTTAAAGGACAATTTACTTTCTTTATGAGCTTGGTTTTTTTCTCACCTGACACAAGTTTATAACACTGTACATTATGGTGATAAAAAAAAATCAAAAGTTTAATTGTTTGTTTGTTTGATTGGTGTATAAATGTCATACTCGAGAGAATTGCGCTTAAATGGAGATGGATTCTCCACCTCTTACTCTGTTCTACTTACTATGGTGAGCAAAAAAACAGGAGGTCACCTCGGAGCCACCTATTATAAAGAGAGCACAGTCCCAATATGTCAGCTGTTAAATAAATTAAATTTGAGAACGATACATTCATTACTTTCTTAGGTATAGCTCAAAATATGACAAGAGGTAGAGTGGAGGCAAAGGATAGACGGACAGACTAAGATATAGCTTGAAATATGACAAGAGGTAGAGAGGAGGCAAAGGATAGAC
>JAVFBY010321196.1:0-10147 GCA_034781015.1 Tonicella lineata
TAGGGATGATTTTTCCTTCTCTCGAGTGGTAATTTTCATCCCAAAATCATGTTATGTGGGATCCTCTTAATCCCAAACTTTATATATTCCTAGATTTACAAGTCATTTATTCCACAGCAACGCAGCATTCAGTTTGTTTGTTTTCGTTTGTATGCAAATGAGAGTGGAGTCATCAAAGCAAGAAGTTTGAGTAGACAGGCCCAGCTGCTGGAGCCTTACATGTAGCCTACTTTAGGCATGAGGATTTCACGGAAACGATAGTTCCGTTACCGTGGCGGTTCCCAGCCTATAAAAACTCAGAACCGAAAAAATGTTTCCCACAGACAGGAAAAACAAGAACTGAAAAAAAAATACATGTATATATTAATTTACCCTAATTTTATTAACAGAAGTCCTAACAGTAGGATGTAATAGAGAGGTTTTTTAATGCAATAATCTGCATCAATTTTGTATTTGTTTTTAAAATCATTTCCCACAATGTCTGAATCATCTGGGAAACGTTTCGGTTCCCAGGTACAAAATTCTCGGAACCGAAAGATTTTTTCCCACAATTAGTGAAATCCCCATGCCTGCACCTTATGCCATACATAAACAAATCTGAGTGCAGATGTACCAGCAATTCATTTTGTGGATAAATCAGGATAGAAAGGTGTTAGGTCACACATTACAGTATAAACAATTACCCAGATTCTCCACAGCCTTAAAACCAGCCTATAAATGTCTGACCGTTTACTCTTCAACAGAGTCATTTTTTTTGTCCAATAAAAGGAAAATTTTCAGCAATGTTTAAAAAGAATCAAAAGACTATTTTTATTTTATAGCAGAATGATCAAAATGTTTTTTAAAATCTACATGTAGGAGCCAAAAGACCAAATCCTCTCAAATTTGGTTCCTAAACAAAGTTGTACATGTACATGTAGCATTGATACCATGTAGTTGAAGAATTTTTAGGGGCCAATCCAAAAGTCTAGTATAAATTTGTCCATGTGAATCATCCCTACCACACATTTGATACCCAGATTTTCAAAGTTGTGTCCGGTTTGATTCGAGAAAGAAAACAAACCTTGGGCTCTATCTACTATGATCACTATTCCAGCCCAATAGATGAATATCAGAAAAGCGCCATGTTTAAACAAAAGCATGGTGATCTGTCTTTTTGACATAACTGTTGACTTTTCAATTGTTGTCATAAATGTTAGCGTCCCAAGTGTGGTGACGTCATGATTTAGGATATGAGATGAACAAGCATGTTGCTAAGAAAGATGGAGCTTAATCCATGCAATTTTAAGACAAAAACATTTTGTAGGATAGATTAATAACAGTAAACATTAAAAAATAATGTATGAAAGTGTTTTTCCTACAACACAGAGGATTAGTCTATAAATATTGTTTCGACGGCCTCTGTTTGACCGATTTACAAATCTGACATACATAAAAAGATATAAATGTTGTAAACAAATTTGGTTAATATAGGGGCCTATGTACATGTACAAATGTATGTCAGCTCTATGTGGATCAGGATTTCTTATCATTCAATGACCAACCAAACAAACAACAAAATAAGAAAAATGAAGTTACAAAACCCTTCAAAATAAAACAAGAATAAAACAGCAAAATAAGGTCCATGGAGATTAAGTGGGCATAACAAAACACACTAACATGTGTGGAAAGTTGAATCAAAGAACAATTGATTTATTCAACCATTTGAATTTTTCAAAAAAGATAGTTTTGTTTCTCCCAAAAAACAATCTAGGGTCATGAGACCCTAGATCTAACCCTGAGGGTGGTTTCGTCCACCCATTTGACTGACACACTTTTACATAGGTGAAATATCCCTGAGAACGGTCACGGTGATACACACAAAGCAATTTATATCAATGTAAATGCTAGTCTTAGATTATATGAAATTATACAAGTAGCTGTTGACGTCATGGTGCTAGTATTAATGCATTTAAATGCATTTTTTATGCAAAATAAGCCATATACATGTATTTAATTTTATTTTATAGCTATTAAATCCAAAGTCAAATCAGTCACATGTCGCTTAAACAAAAAATGACAGGCCTCAATTTTTTATGTGAACAATCCTTTGGTTTTGAAATTCATGGAGGTAACACAAAACCGTTGTTGTTCGCATGGCAGGGAGAAGGGAAAAAAATCAACCAGTTTGAGTTTTGATCCTTAATTAGTCGTCATTAAAAAGCTTCATCATTTATTCATGTCGTCAAAATTCAGCTGCAGTTTTGCTTCTAGAACTATATTTATTTCTGCAAAGGGAAATTCATATACCTGCTAGTAAGCTTAAACATTTTTGTAAGCCTAAATGGAACTTGCCTCTATTTTGAATGCAAATTGCAACAAATTAAATTCTTGCCTCGTCTTTAAAACATAACATAACTGTCAAACTGCAAAGAGAGTTCTTGAAACTGAAAATTTATTCTTCTCAAATGAAGTGTGTGTATTGAAACCATTGAACACATTGATCAAAATAGAGAAAGTCATATAGCGTAAATTGTGGGGCGCTAGAAACCACTTGCCTTGCACTCTTCAATAACCATGCAGGGTTTAGCATACATGTAAATCTACATGAAACATGCCTGTACAAGCTTACATTCAATAGAACCAAAAGCTGGAGATATGTAGCTAATTTAGAAATTTCTACTGTAATTAATTTTAAAAGAAGGCTGAAACCCAGTCCTTTTAGCTGATGTTGACAGCTTCAGTTTTAGATTCTTATCAAAATATCTATGATATAGGCCTACATGTACATGTATAGCAAATTATAATAATATTTTTTCTGTCTGTGCATCTTTCTTTCATCATGCATATTTTATTATACAGCTGTAAGCTTATCTTTATTTGGGTCTTCTGAACCTGTTAATATTGACTTGAATAAATAAAAAATAAATTTTTTAAATTTTATCATTCAAAATCAATAAGGGTTTTGATGAGACAAATGTGTTCTATTTTAACTATAATCATCTGAACAGATGTACATGTACATTATAATATAATAAATTTTAGATTGTCCTGAATAAAAACAGAATTGTTATTCATACAACGGTGTTCTTCATTTTCTCAGCTGGGTTTTGATTTTTCTGACCGGAATGTTTCCATGTGGTGTCTGCAACTAATATTAAAAATAGTATTATATTTGCTTAGATATGTTCTTAACTTTTTTTTATATAAAAAAAAATGTTGTGCAATATTTTTAATTTTTTTTTAATGTCTTGGACAGCATATAGAAACCTACATGGACATTGTAGTCCACCTCCCCCTCACCTTAATTAAGCTGATCACACCTTCCAAGAGAACGCATGTCAACTTGCTTGTTTGATTTTACGCCGTACTTACGGTCATTTCACTCATATACATTGTATATGGTGTGCCACCCAATGTGTGAAATAAACCAGTATCTATGACAATGGAAACTGACAACACAGGAGCACCAGGGCATACATGTAGAACGGTTTCCCGTAAAGCTTGCAATACTCTCAGTCTCTCACACTTTTTTCTTTTAGTAATACATTAATTCAAAAAAAAATTTATTGAAATACTTATTTTACTGACCACATACATGTATCAAGGACCTTTTAGGCAGAGGGGTGTCCACCCGTCCTTTGGGCTCCTGAATTGCACAATTTCCTCATAAGGAGGCCCTGTTTTAAGAATCTTTAACATGCACGAGATAGGGAAATTTGGAAAATTGGACACCCAGTTACTCAAAACGTGGAGGAAAAGGGCCATTTTGGACACCATACTTTTGATTTCTTGATAAACCTCTGGCACATATAAAAAAAAAACATTTTCTTTAACCAAAGAGTTTTAAGTCGACATACCTGGGTTTGAGGCCATAGTCGCATCAATGGTTATGACATATAACAGAGTCAAGACAGCATAGCAATGACAAATGGAGTAGAATGAGACCCTTGTATTCATCCCTTATCCCTTGTGGTTAGGTTTGGGTAATGGTATAGGCTGTGTTGCCCTCTGGCATACCCCTCTGAACAGTCAACACACACAACATACATGTACAGAGTGTTGTCTACAAGTCTAGGTTACCACCAGATTAGAATACATGGACACACTCACAGTATGTTATTGCTTGTTCCGCCAAACGCAAGTCTTGTAACAAACAGTCTGGACGGACGAACAAATCAATAATTGGTTAATTGTTTTGTCACGCTATTAAATATGTGACTGTATGTAGACAAAACACACAGTTTTGTTTAGATGGTGATACATGTAGCTCAAGCCATCAGTCTGTCAGAACTTGTTGATACAAGGACACAGAATCAAGAAATCGTCTTTCATAGAAATCATCGACATCATAAATGGAAGGAGATGCTGCTATAGTTATGTTTTTAAAACATCATTAAAGTTTTCCCATATGTATTCAAACACAATCTTTACCATTTTCAGCACATTCGCAAGGTGATAAGATCAGCAAAAGTAAAAGGCTTGTCATGTTACACATACTTTCCACATAACAGCTTTATCGTACCCTTCATTTTTAAAAATTGTAATACTTCTATTCAGACTTAAAACTTTGACACCACGACGAAGTTGATTTTCTTTCTTTTTTTCATTTGTAAAAGACCCTTTTTAATTGAAAAGATCCAACTATTTATTCAAAACATTTATCCTTGGATGCTCATTTATAAGAATACTATTACAAACTTTGCTTTAGACAAATCTTTTATCCAAGTTTTGTTTCTGGAAGTCATACGTCAAGTGTCAACTTTCTAAAACAAATCTTTTGTCCAAGTTCTATAAAATAATTTTGATCAAAGTTTTCCGTCTGTACAAACCTGATTCCAAGTTTCAATTGAGTAAAAAACTTACTCCAAATAAAAATTTATACTGTTCAAATCTGTCTCAAATTTGTAAATAACTTAAAATCTTGTTCCAAGGTAGTGTCTGTTCGTTTCCTTAGGAAGCCTAGATCTGTGACATACATGTACGTGTTGAATAATGTAAAAATCTCACTAATATTTTTACTTCATTTTGAATCTTGCTATAATGTATGTTTCTGAGCAAATCTATCTCCTCATTTCATTTGAAAGCATAGATCGGTGACACAGAATACTGTCTAAGTTGAGAGGAACTCAAAGCCTCAGTAACAGTTCAGTAAAAAAACAGACCCCGAACCAATGTCTTATCAAGCAGGTAATCAAACTGTCTATAGTTGGAGCATATTGCCAAGTGTCAGAGTTTAGATTGAGTAGTCTCTAAGCAGTCTGCCAATGGAGCTCTCCTCTGCTTAAAATTCCATGATACACTCTGCACATGAAGGTTTAAGTTGAAGCTCCACACTGAACTCTAGACTACACACTTGGACCTAGTGAGTGGGGTGTCCACTACCTGGAGAGTGTGGTATAAACATATCAAGAAAGATGTAGGTAGATAGAATAGAGGTGAAGTGTCAGATAACTAGCTGTAAACCCAACTCCTAGGCCCTCTCAGACACCTAGCAGACATTATAATATGATGTCATTACTGGCTAGGCAGACTGAAGCTCACTTGGTTAAGATCAGCTTGCCCCCACTGGCTGTGACGAAGTATTGCCTAACTCTGCAGCCTTGCCAACCTACACTTACAGAAATAGAACTCTTAACGGCTGTTGTCTTTCTACTCTGCATAATCCAGGTTACAGGAGATAGTGCGGAGAGACAGAATAACAAGACTTAAAATGAATGACAGTATACCAGCTCCGCTGTTCAGTCTTCATGTAGCTACTCCATTCACCACAAGTGTCTGCCGCCGGGCCAATTGCGCAATTTTTGCACAACTGCACATACTGCTAAGGACACAAGCCTATGAAAAGATCTGCCCTCAGAAGCAGACAGCTCCGGCTGCAGTTCACATGCGCAGACCTGATGTAATTCTCCTCTCTACTGTTCTATACTGTAACAGACTCTTGAGCTGACTGGGTTGTTATAAGCGGAGGCTATCTACCTTCTTCTCTCAAAGGGGCTGGTTAACCCAAATGACAACAACCACAGTGACAAAGTAAGGGGCTCTCAACTACGGTGACCCCTCCAACAAAACCTCAGTTACTATGGCTTTAAGCTTGAGTAAATCTCATAAACTGCATGACCTTATACACATGTATTTTAAGTAGACTGCCTAGGTCACCCCTTTGACATAGTTACAAACTGAACACAATCCAGCAGCGGCAGTCTTCCAGGGCACATGTTTGTAAAAACTTCAGTCCTCCTTCCCAACCACATATATACACCTTTTTTCACCTTGCTTTTTATCTAACAGTCTTTAAGGCAATACACATGTATGTTTTTTTTATTACTGGTGTCTGTCTATGTAACCTATTTATGTCCAGAGTTACACTTGCAATAACAGCTTGCTAGGCAATCCATTCCAACGCTCTGGGTTGAGGCCCTTGTGAGTGGGGCTGATCTGGTTCAGCCTGCCTGTTCATAGTCTGGAGGCCACTAGAAAAGAAACATATCTTCAGAATCAGAAGTAAGGGAATACAAAAACATGAAACTAGGCCAGCCAGGCAGGACTGTGTTAACGCACAATATTACATGACTGGGTAGCATTTACATCCAGAGCAAATGTGAGCAGGCCTGGACAAAAAACAACTACATTGTAACACAAGTCTATCATGGAAGTCAATAACTACTAACTTAAATTATACACTCATCAGTCTTAAACTTTTACCAATAGGTCCAAAAAACAAAACGCACACACAATAATCAACTTGTATTTATCAGTAAGAAGCTAGCAAGGCCTATACTACTTGTGCATTTGACATTTAACTTCTATAGGTATCGTACCGTGGAGTTTGATACAAGATTGGCGTTACCAGCATTACTTGTCATCTGAAAACAGCCAGCAACACGTGTTATTTCGACATCACATGGTGTTCTACTAAGAAAAAATTATAGAAAAGTCATGCGCCTTAATGATGTTGTGGTAGTTTTGCTAATTTAAAGCCAGCTCATATTTTACTTTGTAGTTTGTACGTTTACTTGATGCTTTTTATCAACAACTATAAATATGATCAGGCCTGTGCTGTTGGAAAGAACGGACTAAACAGGCTGGGTCTTCCCAAGGTTAAGCAACATGTAACTCATTTTAGAAGGAACGATTTATAGGTTTCACAAATTGTTTGAAGTGTTGATCTAGAATTACATTTTAATACTGATTTTGAGAAATTTTGTCAATCCAATCACCAAATTAAGTTTGTATTATACAGTGCAGTTTTACATTATTTTTCATAAATGCACATTTACATGTATGTATTAAAAAAGCAGCAAAGTAGTGACACATCCAAATGAAAGGTTATCTAAAAAAAATTTTAGAGGACCAATTTTTAAGTTATGCCAGAAAACAATACAGCACAGGCCTGTATGAAAACTTTACATTGTCCATTTTTAGTGAAAACATCAAACTCATATAGACATAAATACTGAAACTACCTGCATGGTACATGTACCAGTGCATTATCCAGAAATAATGCTACATACCAGTAGTGTGAAAATAAGCACAGCATGTAATGTACATGTACTTAATAAGCAGCCGTTGCTTTAATTTGCATAACACAAAACAAAATTGCCGAGTAAATCCCATTGAGTCATAACTGTACAGAAAGATATAGCCAAGGAAATTTTGCGACAATATGAAGCGATCTCGTAGAGCGTAAGAATAGGTTCTGTTAGAGTTAACAAGTCAAAGAGGAAGTGTTGCAATCATACATTGTGTACATTGTACATTTTCTGGAATGCAATTTGAAGTCTTTTGTCTATTTTACGATTTTCCCTCCTCTTTTATCATACAACAGCTTCAAGCAAAAAGCCTAAATCACCGGGCACCTGCACTCTCCAAGCGACTATTTCAAAATAACGGCTAGTCTTATTTTCCTCACACCATCGTCTTCCCAACGTCCAGAGGGCACTTATGCAAACTATACCACTTTACTGGACATTTCCCCTTCTTGTTACACAAAAAAAACACACATTTCATGTTCACTAACGAGCAAACTTCGTCGACAATCCCTCAAGATAATCTTTTTACTTCCGCTACGAGAAATGGGTCATTTATCATCCAATCGGAGAAGGACATATAAACAGGGCATCTCCCATTGGCTGATAAATGGCCCATTTTTCGTAGCTGAAGTAAAAAGATCATCTTGAGGGGGTTGTCATTGAAGTTTGCCCGTTAGCGAATATGAAATGAAATTTTTTGTGTAACAAGGAGGGGAAATGTCCAGTTAAGTGGTGTAGTTTGCATACATGCCCTCTGGACGTTGGAAAAACTATGGTGTGAGGAAAATAGAACTAGCCGTTCTTTTGAAATAGGCACTTGGAGAGGGTACATGTAGGTGCCCGGGTGATTTGAGCTTTCTGTTTCAAAACCTATGTTAATTTATATTATAGCCTATAAAGGGGGTGACAATTTAAAAATTTAAAAAAAGATGTATTTACTTCTTTTGCATTTCTTCTTGATAACAAGAGTATGTCTCATACACATACAGAATTAAAATAAATAAAAAAAATATATATATATATGTTATTTATTATCCAACTCTTTGAAGCCAGGTGACCGTGGTACAACAAATGTTTCGTCGACTGCTGCATCAACTAGAGACTAAAGAGAGAAGATGACAGATTTTACAGCTTTATAGAGGATTTTCCTAATTCACAATGACTTTCTTCCATACATTTAAATACACTCTTGATCCGATTCCGATAAAAAGTGTCAAATAAGTATCCTCCTTTAAAACATCATCATCCATAAGAGCGTCAAGTTTGGACACAAACACCTGATGGGTTCATTTTTCCTGTGCCAGTTTGGTAATTTTCTGTATTCATAAACAGTTTCTAACCGGTTAACCATTTCAGCTCTAGTTTAAAGACAATCTATTTAATCACAGATGAGTTTTTACCCTACATTGTACCATATAAAACTGTTGTTTAATATTTTAATATTAATTCATGATCAGGAACAATTGAAGAGTATTGCAAAAGATGACAAAAAAAAAATGAAATGTATGGCTGCTACACATGTACATGTACTTTAAGGCTCCAGCTGCATGTAACAAACTATATACAGAAGTTTCAAGTAATTGTTATCAAGTTGGTTTAAAAAATATTTATTTTCTGATAAAGAAATGGGATCTGCGAACAGACAATGCCTATATTAACGCAGCTCCCAGGTTATTAAGTTGATTTTATCCCAGCACTATTTTAATGCATATTTTCTTTAAACTTTTATTAAAATATTATCATATAAAAAATTTGTCTATTTATTAACAGCTGTCCTCTTAATAATACTGCATGTACATGTAATAACAGGTGCTATTTATATTAAATATTGTCCTATGAATATACATATATTATTGTACAAATTATGTAAAATGTCTAATCTATACGGTCTATAAAATCAAAATGTAACTGATATTTTAATTACTTAAATTAAAATAAAAGTATCATCAGGAAAAAAATCAAGGGAGAATTATTAAAGCCGGCTATTATTAAAGATCTTTTTGGTATGAATTAACATAGAACTTTTCAGTGAATATAAAACTGCAGTAGAGTGATGTCCCTTTGCACAATGATGTTATAACCGTTAAAGTACATGAAAAGTGGTTTAATGTCGTGCTAAGGGGTGTTTCACCTATATGACGGCGTGCCAGCCCAATGGGTGGAGAAAACCATCCTTGACATCACTGGCAACATAGAAGACGAGACAGAAAGGACAGGCAAAAAAAAAGAATGACCCTAAAAAAAAAAAAAAATACTCTCGGATGCCCCTTAGCTCAAGAGAGCTACCACTACCAGGGCATCTGGAAGTTCCCGGCCAGCCTGAACCACCTGCACAATTTGTGGAATGGCTGGTATATAACTGCACTACTGTATATTGCAGGTTGTGAAAGCCATCTTACTTCTAAAAGGTTTTATGAATAGCATTTTTCTGAAGCTTGGATTATTATTATTATTTGAAAAAGCAATAATATAACAATGTTCTACATTTTGCTGTGAACTGACCAACTACATGTATGGCAAAGGGGCTTCATTCTGTTGTTGTAATGTAACAACCTAATTATTAAAGGTACATACATATAGGCCCTTAAAATTAGCTTTTTCACTAAATTCAGATCGCAAAGATTTTAAGTGGTATC
>JAVFBY010321307.1:0-10146 GCA_034781015.1 Tonicella lineata
AAATCTACATACACAACCTACCTGTAAATTTACAGCAATATTTGCTGGTACCCCTTTTACCAGCAAATTTTGCTGTACATTTACAAAAGTGTTCTAACAGTGTACGTATACAAAGTTTCATCAATTTGCTTGGGGATCTAGCTGCAATATCCACTTTAAATTTAACCCTCTTATTTACGACAAAGAATTGCAAAGCGTTGCCAACAAGAAACTACAATAAATTGCCCATTTATTTTGATAAAACACTATTGAAGAAAAATATATGATGTGATACTTTTGGGGCGAATGGCATATTTTTTAAAAGGTTTTTAGGTTGCCATATGGCTATCAGAGAACCCAAAATGTGTGTGGCAGAACCAGACTAACATACACGCATTGAGTGCAAATCTGATTAATCATAAAGGGTAACAGAACCCGGAGACGGGGGGCAGAAACAGACAGGCAGACAAAGGAAAACAATAATAAGGGCCAAAATGTTTTGCCAGTAGGATTAAAATAATCACTGATCATCTCCATGTACTATTTCGTAGATTTCTTCGAAAAATAGATGTGTAACCGTACATATATTGAGTGGAAATGGAGGCAAAATTCCGCCATTTTGTTTTATGCAAATTATTTTTTTTTTCCCTAAATGTTTTTTTTCGACCTTTTTAATATGTTGTTTGAAAGGGTTTAAAGATGCATTTGAAAAAAAAAATGTCTGTTGCAATTTTGCCTAGGTCAAACCATTGTTTCCCTGGACTGAAATTAAGGCCCATAATATGCCATGGAAGTTACACCTTAATTTTTGTGACAACCTGGTACCCAAAACTCTTGGTTAACTTAGCTAGGATCGATTTAATTCCTATGGTACGATTTAAAATAGATTGGGGACACTGAGGGGTTGTTGACGAAGAGGAGATCGATCGTTGAACAGCTATAAGCAAGCCGGTGATATTTGGCTAATAATCACGGCAGACTGGAAATGTTGTCAATTATATTTACACCGCCCCGTAACCGGTTGGGTATTTGAATTAGCTAGATTTACTTAAACTGTCGCCAGAAAAAAGACATTGTGGTATTTATTTATTTATTGCTTGGTGTTTAACACTTTCTCCAGATCCATTTCACTTAATATATGACTCTAATTTACTTTAAAAACTGAACACAAAGAAAACCAAAGAAATGAAAATGCACATCCATGCACAAATATGGAAATTGTTATCCAAACTTATGAATGCGCTACTGACAAAAAAAAATATTCCGATCTCTGATTAAATGAATAGAATTAGGAAGAACAGAATGAAGTTTAGAATATAATAGAAGTTTTATTTCCCAAAGACCCCAATCTATGGGTATTATAAGCGAAAAAAACATACAATACATAATTAAATTAAAAACAAATAACAATAACTGCCGAGATGGCGGGAATGATCAAATATAAAAGAAGGCAAGTCACATAATAACACTGACGAGTGTATTACATACATTGAATACTGCAACCATTTTTGAGAAAAGTATCTGATAGTGTGAATATAATCAAAACACACTGCCCTTGGCCATATACCATGCAGATTGTCCAAAAGAGATCTCTTTGTTCCAACTATTTTCACAGAGGTTTATTGGAACGATATTTTACAAGGTGATTCTCAAGCGTCTGATGTTACCGCCATATTGTCTCGGGTAATTTCTACCAGGGTGTTTACAAAAGACGGAACAGTGAGGGACAGATTTAAAGACAATCAACCGAAATATGTGTTTGTTTAAATTTAGTTCGGTGTTTCTTTAATAAAGTGTTACTCGTGCTGGTGATTTGTGTGTGATTAACAGCGAACTATATCACGTGCTGGGGATTAAATAAAGAGATTAACTGGATTAATTATCCCAGGTGTTGATGGATTAATAAACATTACACCAGAGCACAGTGAACCGGTCACGGGTAGTCTATAAAAGACAGTGCAATAGTAAACGGCTCTCTAAAACCTGTTTCTAATACTATGTCCTTAATGTAGTTAAATCAAAGAACACAAACTAAGACAAAGGAAGCTCAGAATATTTAGTTCGTTATATGTCTATATTTCGGCGTCAAATTATGCCGTCACTCAAAATGTCATTTGATTAAAACCTTCGCCGGTATAATATAACCGGCTTGGTCCCAAAGAGACTCCATTTTATGAAGAGTTATGTTTAAAATCCTTACAAGTGATGCGGTCGTCAATCGGCGAATTACTGCTCTAAAACCCCGCAGGGCTTGCATCACGATGGCGTACGAAAACAGTGTAATTCAATGTTTGAAATCTTTACAATCAAATGTAATTGTGATTAGGTTGTCAACAAATAATAAATAGAATGTCAAACTATACACATTCACACAAATTTCCAAGGAATATATTTTCAGTAAAAGGGGTTTTCCCAATACCATATGTATACGTCATTGGGAGTTCCAGCCTTGAAAATAGTGCACGAAACTGAAAGCTTAAAATGTCGCCTATTTGACCCAAAGCTCTAGTCTGCGTTGAAAAGCTAGATAGTACGTATTGGTTACAAAATGCTGCTGAATGTGGTGTAAACCATTAATCAATCAAACCTTGTTTGTTATTTGTACAGGATATGTGTCTTGGCGGAACAACTTGAAGGGGTCTTGGTTTATTCAAGCTCTGGTTGAGGTCATAAAGAATCAAGCATATAAATTGGACCTTCTACGGATATTAACAAAGGTAGGTTACCTAACAAACGTTTCATACACTGTGAAAAGGAATGCCTTGATAAAAACTAAGCTTTCCTCGTCCGGGTCCTAGGCGGCCCCTTGACCGTCTTCCGCTTGTGGTCACTTTAGCCTGAATATAGATGCTGTTAACATATTCCTGCTTTAAGCAGGCCATGCAAAAGTAATAATTTTCGTCATAATACTATACTATACAAATCCTTAAAGCTAGACAATTTTATAAAAAAAAATGTACAATTCGTCCTCCTGTTTAGGCAAATTTAGCTATGTCAACAATCCTTTCAAATGACCTTTATCAAATGGAAAAAAAAAATAAATTATATAAATTATGTAAAACCAGTTTCATCAATTCTCTATGGATTAAAGAGTGTATTGTACTACCACCAGATTATCTACACTGTATATAAATATGTTTTTTTTAGAAAGCAGCAATTATAATTATTACAAAGTAATGATGCGCCTAGTTCTAATAACTTAGAATTGCTAGTGTCATAAATATTATGTTGTGTAGGCCCACACATTGTGTTGTTATTATTAATTTGCACAGATCACTGGACGCATGTTCATGTATTTGTTAAAAACCAATGAAATAAAGCCTAAGCCATTTAAAAGAGATATTTGTTAATATGTGACAATGACACTACATCTGGAAACATATCAAACTGTTCAAATCACTTTTAGGGAAAGAAGCTTTAAAATGATCAAGGGCTTACGTTTGTTTAAGTAATATTTTAAATAGTTTTGGCGAAGAGACATTTAACAGGCGGTGTCTTTAATATGACGCATGCAATGCCATTCCGCTTTCCGGCTCTGTGAATCTTCATTTTGCCTGTTTTATTTAAATTAACACAAGATATTCATTTTGCTTTCCAGGTTAAACGCTTGCTTGCAAGTCGACAAACTAGACAGGGAGAAAAGCAATGTTGTGTTACACAAGAAACTTTATGTAAAGAGTTTTATTTTTTCCCAGGATTTGAAGAAGGAGCATTCTGTTATACTGAGACAATATAGGCCTGCAATACTCCTTTACATAAGAAAATGAAGTTTTCAACAATTTCTACGAGTGCGGTTGGACAATTTTGTGGGACACTGGACCTACATGTACTAACTGAACAAAATAATCACTTGTTGAACAACAATTAACTGAACAAGATAATCAAGAAAACATGGCAATCCACTTAGGTGTACTAAACCAAAGAATTGAAATATGATAAAACATGTGGATTCAACGCATAAGTCAGCACAGAATCGAAAAAAACCCTCCTTTTACCGGCCTAGATCAATTGTGGCAAAGTTTTCTAGATAAAAACTGTGAGACCAAAAAAAAACCCATCTGTTTGGAAAACCATAATCCGTCAACGAAGAATTCCCGAAGAGATCGTTGCTAAATAAATTGTCTATACCTTATAGATCTGAGGACAAACCCAACTAAATGATGTCGATTGGTCGACCAGTCAGAGGGCCGCTTACCAATCCAAGGGTTGACGAATAGGAGATTCCCCTGGGACTGCCCTAGCTTAAAATCGTCTTTTTACTACTGCTTCCTGCTGTATCTGATTTTTCATCGGACAATTTAAACGGTGACCTTTCTCGAACCCACACTACTTGACATCATTGAACACTGTTTGCTATAGTATGTTCTCAGATCTACATTGCGACAATACAATACTGGGGAGCTAATATAGATATGATTTTAATCAGATTGATTGACTATGTAACACGTTTATGAGGAGAGAACTGATAATGACATAGCCTGAGCAGCTGAATTCCAGTTCAAGCCACCACTACCTGCTTTGCTGCCGTACCATTACCAAAGATCGAGGGAGGATATTGGACCTGCCTATAACTCACCCACAGAGGAGGCCACGGTGGATGGGACTTGTACTGGAAATGACATCAATATACATGTATATTACTTAGGGATGAGGGAGGTAAAACTAACAGCCAAGACAACAACACTGTAGTTAGTCCTTCACCCACGCAAAACAGATGTGCCAAATACACAGTATGTTGTGTATATGCATGTGTGCCTTTTAAACCAAACTTAATGATTCAGACTGTTTTGACCTCGTACACAATTACGATGTTTTTGCCATGTACAGATAAATAGTGACGATGACATTAGTTTTGCTGTTTGTCACGTGATCTCAAAACTCGCGACATTTAAAACGAGGACTGTGTCTAGATGACTAGTCATAGTAATCCGTGAGGGCCTATATATCCGTGCAAACTATGTGTAGTAAACAATGAAACAGTTACATATTGAGCGGGCTCTTGCTACAGCCGAACTGCCCAGTAGAGGAAAAGTTTAATATATTGGAATAGTGTATATAACCCCAGAACGAACATTTTATGTCAAAAGTGCATGCTGGAAAATAATTGATAGTGATTATCACTGAGAAGTAGCCTAAGCTTTAAGTGACTATGTATCAGTTATTAATGACTTGAACAGCAGAACGACCAACAAACAGGAGCATACAGTGGTTAATGTCTTAGCACTGTATAAGAACATTGTAAATTATTAAGGTGAATACAGAAAGCTTTCTTATGAGTGTCCTGCGAAGCGTGTAAGGCAGGATGGAGGTCGGGTAAATAAGTATGGCCATACATATTTAAGGATTATGAAGAAATGTTAACTTATAAAATGTGTAGCTGGGGGCGACCATTACAAAGATATGAGTGAAGTTCCTTGTATCTGGGATGAGTATCACGGAGTTGAAACCCAAACAGGGGCAATGTCTTTAATACTTATCCAACATGCCCTGTTGGGTTCGAACCTGGGACCTTTGGTTGTTTAAACTTACTGTTTTACACTATGCATATGTATTATTAGTATATTATTAGTAAACATATTGTCAGGGCTGCATAATATGTACATTTTTTTTAAAGAAAACTGTTGTTTTATTTTTTGTTTGCTAAACTAAAATCACCTTGACACCTTTCTGTAAGCTGACATCGATGTGTGCACTTTATTAGATGATATAAACTATTGGAAGGACTAACTGTAGCCTGGGGAATTTTTAAAACTGCTGTGACTAACTGAAGTTTGATTTTGATAACCGGAATCTCCAACGAAAGCATCTTTGTTTTGCCTTTTGTACACACGTTTTTAATTCTAATTTGGAGACCAAAGGAAAGTGTTTTATTATTTCCATAGCTACTTGTTTTGGGGATAATGATATTGCATTCATCAAATATTACTTATTATGGCCTCTAGCAGTAAAAAAATTAACATTTAAACATGACTATTTTCCACTTAACTACTCTGTCAGAGGTTGCCACCAGGCGACGCTTTACAGAAGGTCAGGACTTTACAGAAAGTCAGCGCGAATATAATCTAGGATTCTTTAGATGCGGGGTCGCGAAATCCACACCAGGAAAGCGGCCCTAAAACCACAATTTCAAACTATTGACTTCCGCAGTTATATAGGAGCTATTCAGAGGACAGATCTAAACGAAAGGTTAGTACAGGGTCGGATATAATTATTACAGGTGTGCTCAGAGTAAGACCTGATAAGAAGTAAGCTGATGTTAAACACCTAATTCAAAAGAAATCCTGGTAAATAATTCATGCCATATGTTTATGGGGCATTCCACCCCATATATTTCCACGGTGTTATCTAAAAAGTACACACCCCCATATGGTTATGGGTTTAATAAATATAAGTGTACTAGACAGATAGAAGCCCAACATCTGACTGCCCTCAATCAGACCAAATGAACTGATCACCTTTATATACAGGAGCTGCTGACAAAACAGTCATCCCATATAATTTCACAGGGTATATCAGAATACCACTCCATATAATTTCACAGTGTGAATCAGAATACCAAACTATAATTTCGCGGGGTATATTAGAAGACCACCCCGTAATATTTGACGGGGTATATCAGAAGCCCACACCGTATCATTTCACGGGGTATAGTACAAGTCCAGCCCGTATTATTTCACGGGGAATATCAGAAGCCCAATCCGCATTATTTCACGGAGTATATCAGAAGACCACCCCATATAATTCATGGGGTATATTAGAAGCCCATCACGTATTATTTCACAGGGTATATCGGAAGACCACCCCGTTTAATTTCACGGGATTTATTTGAAGAACACCCCGTATAATTTCACGGGGTGTATCAGAAGACCACCCCATATAATCTCACTGGGTATACCACAAGCCCACTGGTGCCCCAGACTATTTCACGGGCTATACCAGAAGACCACCGGCACCCCGTATTATTTTCAAGGGGTTATCTAAGAAGTACACATCCCCATATTATGTTTATGGGGTATATAAATGGAAGCATACTGAACAGATAGAAGCCCGCCCTCTTACTGTCCTCAAGAAGACCAAATAAACTGATCACCTTTAAAGTAAGGAGCTGTTGACAAAACAGTCACCCCATATACTTTAACGGCGTATATTAGAAAGACACCCCATGTAATTTCACGGAATATATGAGAAGCCTAACGGCTCCCGGATTAATTTTACCTGGTATATTCGAAACGCACTCCATATAATTCCACAGGGTAAATCAGAATGCCATACTAGGCTATAATTCCACGGTGTATATAAAAAGCTCACCGCGTATAATTTCACAGAATATATCAGAATATCACTCAATGTAATGTTACGGGTTATATAAGAATACCACTTCATATAATTTCACAGGGTAAATCCGAATATAACACTATTATTTCACGGTGTACAAAAGAAGCCCAGCCCTTGTAATCCCCCCCCCCCCCCCTCCACCTATTATGACACGTGGTATATTAGAAGCCCACCGGGTGTAATTTTGGGGGAATATTATAAGACCACCTGATATAATTTAACGGTGCATATTACAGCCCACTAGCACCCCATATTATTTCGCGGGGTATATCAGAAGACCATCACGTATAATTTCAGAGGCCCAACCCATATTATTTTCAAGGGGTTATAAAATAACGATGGGAGGCCTGCTGGAGATCTGGGGATTTTCATTGGAGACGCTGCGACTACGTTTTCTGCACAAACTGATATAAAAGATTGTTGCTGCAGCAGCAATTGACGAAGTGTTACGATCATAAAAGCATTTTGTCTATTTTAGGATTTTACCTCCTTTTTCATCATAAAACAGCTTTAAACAAAAGTTTGACAATGTTTCATCGTGTGGACAGGGACATTCAACAAGCTACAACATAGTTAAACAAAAATTGTACCTTGTTGTACAACAAATGTTTCATCGTGTATTTGAATTTTTGCTTATATGTCGTCTTTACCTGAATTTCAAAAAATAATTAATCGATGGCCTACAAGTAGATATTGTTGAGAGAGAAAAAAAACATGTTTACTTTTGTAGATTTACATAGTAATAAGGAATAGGGAACTTTGTGTAAATTACACAAACATGTTTCCAGTCCTTTGCATTACGTGTTAATCATACTACCTCGATACTTGCCTAAATGAACATGTATATGTATCAATGGTATGTGAACATTGATAGAAGGTGCGCTTTATATGTATAATGTGATGAGGCCACAGGGACAAACTTTGTCCAAGTCATTGACAATGGCGAAACAGCCAACACATCCAATAATGTAGGTCGACTACTTAATGATGTTTTATGAACCAATTACATGTCAGAAATGTTTTATTTTGTAACAAATACAATTTATATTGAAACTTAAGTAACAATTACAAGCTTAGTGAATGAAAAGGTATTTTAAATTTTCACTTTATTTTACATAATTATATCAATCAATGTTTCGTGCTGCACATTCCTGTTAGACAGCCTTACTTTATGTAAAAGACACATGGCTGTCCGAGATTTTCCAAGGTAACATCATACGGTCCGTCTATTGGATCTCAATAAGGCATTTAGCCTCATAAATATTAATGTACTAGCTGTACCCGCACCTCTTCGCTGGTCCAACCAAACTTGAAGCGATTAGGTACAGTGCCAGAAAGAGTAGTAATAACTATCAATGTATGTGTCAATGTATCAGGTGGAGTTCAGAGCCTCTTCTTGAGTGACATCTTGAAAAAGTCAGAAAGTGCCCCCCATTTTGTATGCGCCTTAAGCCTTCCCCGGGCCATGCCATTTCCGAATATATATGGTTAATGGGGTCTGCCTTTTTTGGTTTGGGAGAAAAATGCATACAGATAAACACACATACAGACGCCTCTTTTTTAGATTTAGATTCCTCGCCAAACCTTAGGCTAATATATGATATAATGGGTCTCTTATATTTTTACTCTTATTTACACTAATGTAAAAAATGTGTAATCATTGAAGGTAAATTGTCTTGAACGTGCGACGTAACACTAGGCTCCACAGTGGGGCATATGATGTTCATCCTTTACATTAAAGATTTACAACTTTATCTCAACTCTCTTACTGTTATGTTTGCAGATGACACAAAATTATTTACATTTATCAAATGCATGGGAGACGTTATTAATGTAATTAATTCTGACCTGAATAATCTCAGTTACCTGTGTAATATGAAAAAAATGTGTACCAATTCTGAAATGACAAAAAGTTAATGTTTATCTTCTCTCTCCCTAGAGGTCTCGTTAAATCCGCTAATGTCAGAGGGTTCTAGCTCAGAGGAAGTCCTGTGTAAATATTATTGAACACCTATTGTGGTCAGATCACATCAATTATATCGACACAAAAATCGTCAATTTTAAATGGGTTTACTCTCTCGTATTTAATGGGGGTTTTTATAACTAGACAACTGAAAGACATTTTCCTATCGCTTTCGCTTACCCCATTTTAATCATTGTTCCGGTGTGGAGAGCTGGGGTTGCAGCATGTCATATAGCGTCTCTTGGAAGAATGCACAGCCGAGCTATGAAACTAATTTTAGATTGTTAATCCAGTTTTAGATTGAAAGACAAACATGATAAACTTTATTGGCTACCTTTAAACATCAAACTCAAATTGATCAATCTTTTCTTGGTTTATAAAATTGTTATGTATGCACGGTATGGCACCAGATTATCTTTCGTTGAAAATAAACCAACACAATATAAGAGAAGCAAAGAGGAACGAACATTAGGCCTACTCAATTTATAGATTTATTTAATTTGTAAATAAACTGTTTTGATGGGTATTTTTTTAATAAGTTACTAATGTTTTTATTTATATATCTATATCCTATGTTTATTTAGCTTGTTTAACATGTTTTTATTATAGCTAATTTTTTTAAAAAATTTAAATTGTATATATAACACGTGTTTGTACTTATCAATATTATTTTTATTTATGAATAGCAGATTTTTTAAAAACAAAATCGGTACTATTTTGTATAATATATATATATCCGGTGGAGGCATGTCACATTTTCTTTCTCTGGATTTTTAAATATATATATATATATATTGTATTAATGCAAAGAAAGAAAATGGGATATGCCTCCTATATATCTGTGCCTGATGTAGAGAAGGAAATACAGC
>JAVFBY010321529.1:0-10145 GCA_034781015.1 Tonicella lineata
CTTTACTCTGGGGGCCGGCCATCTCACCAGACAAACAAAATATCTCTAATAAATAAATAAATATCACAACTAGTCTTAATAATTAGCGTTGAGTCTTTACTAGGGTGGGCAGACAAATAAAATACCCCAAATAAAGTTTATAATATCAAATAAATTTCATAATTATATTAAATTATCAAAACTTTTCATAATTATAATTACCTTCTAGTTTTTTACCATATATATATTTGATATTTAAAAGCCTTTTAGGGTGTGCATGCAACTGATCACACAAATAAAATAACTCAAATGAAGTGTATTTAAGTCATAAAATTATGATAACTAGACACCACTATTAATTTACATCACAAAATTATCATAAGTACATGTATATTGTGTTACAGTCACAGAGAAAATTATAAGAATCTTTCATGTTACAAATTTGGTGACCCATGTACATCTTGATATGTCCGTGACACTCCAATTATCAATTAAACATATTTTGAGTCTTTTACAAACATATTATTGTTACAAAATAACTTTACAAAATGTAAAACTTTCTCTGACTAAAAAGGTATTAAAGGAGGAAACGGGAGTGACACAAGAGACAGTGTGTGACATCCCAATGCAATCATAAATTTGCTCACGCTGTGATAAAATCAACCAGGGCAGCCCAATTAAAATATATTTGGGCTATTTTATTTCCCACGAGGAGATTTTCTATGATGACAACTATACTAATGTCACAAAATTCAAGAGGCAAATTTTTTATGCGCGAACAACATGCAATTTTTTATTTGTATGTCAGGGGCTATATAAGAAAATTTTGGTTGCATATAAATTTGCCCTATCAAACATGTTAGCTATTTCTGCAAGTACATGTAGTTGTGCATAGAAACCAGGGGTTTTTCATAATTAGTCATGTGTTTAAAAATCACATCAAATAAATGTAACATGGGTCACCTCCTGTTGAAAGTAAAATCTTCATTAAAAAAAATGCAGAAACCTGCGTATAAATCTACCCCCTTTCTAGTATAAATAACAATTTCTTTATTTTTTGTAGTCAAAAGATGCATTGTGCCTAAAAAATGATTAGGTCTCCTTTTAATTTCCCCCATTTCTATCCACATCTAAAATAACAACAATACATTAAACTAGCAGTCTTGAATGTAACAGTCATGAAGAAAAACATGTACATGTACATCCACCAAAATAAAATATGTTTAAAATATAAAGAAAAGATGCATGGTAGAGCACAAGAATCCAAATAAAAAAAAATGTAAATACAATTAACAATATCAATATTCTAATCTACATTGGGACACAAATAGCTGAATTATCTTCACAGTGTGCTGACAGTAAGGGTGACATTCTAACATAGGAGTTACCTTCCCCTCTTTCACTTCCTCCTCACTAGGGGGAGCCCCCACAGCCACTTGAGCCAAGCTATCTCTCATGTTATTTAGCTGATTTGTGTGGAAATTATGAGAACATATGAGAAAATCATTGGACAACTATAATATCTTATCTATAATATTGTAAACCTATAAGTCGAAAGGTGGAATGGAAAGATAAATAATACTGTCACAAGGATTAATTAAATCAAACGAAGAATCATCTCATCTGCTATATGTAGTTTAAACATTCAATGTAGTTTAATCTCGAGTTGTTGGGGGGCTTACATGTATACACATTGATTTATACAAATTTCAATAAGACAATAACTACTTAAATGTTTTATTGACAATTTTTATTGACTTGTTATAGGATTTGAAAAGGAGCAAACATCTGAAAACCACTTGAAAGAAACTTCCACATCCATATAATACTGATAGATCAGGATAGGTCAGCCTTTGTGCTGACTGAGTGTTTATTATGTAAACTCTTATCGTCAATTAACAAAGTTTTATTATTATTATATAGTCAATATTACATGTAGGTTTGACATTTAAAGATTTCACCCTGAGAGGTTCTGGGGTGCTTAAAGTAAGATTTGCATTTGAATCCTGTCATGTACTATTCTCCATTGAACTCCGCCTAATAAATTTGGTCACACTGAAATCTGAGTCAGTTAGATACAAATAATACCAACAATATATATTGTCCATTTAGTAGAACCCTAATGTTTTCTCTATAAATACAACGAAACCTGTAGTTCAACGGAACAGTTTAACATATTACACAAGTAGTGCTTGTATTTCCCAAAAAACAATAACTAAAACCAATAATAGGATTACATGCATCTCCTGATAATGGCATAATTGATGTTGAAATTTGGAGTCAAAATGAAGTTATTATTGTTTTCGGAACTATAGTAAACATGTACTTGTTTATTATTATGATACATACAATTTGATACAAAGTATATTAAAAATATCAGCTTGTTAATATTGTGATTTAAGCAGACTTACAGCATTATAGAGATCATCTTTCATCTGTTGTGGTCTGAGCCAGTTTTCATCATCTAGTACTCCCTGTGAAAAGGGAAAAAGATAAATTTTAGATATAAAAGAAAGAAGATTTATCAAAGCTAACAGTGGCTTATCCCGACACCCATCCACAAGTCTCTTGCATAAATGTAGGTTAAATTCAGACTAAAAGAGGAAATTTAAGAAATTGTCAAGACTGAAAATGTTCTGGAAGTGTTTGTCAACATAATTATTTATCTTTAGCATTTGTTGCGGCTTTTTTTTTATTGATATTAATAAAGAAGCTCAGATTGCATAATGAAAACTTAAATTGATATCTGGGTTGACTAATTTTGCAGAAATCCATCAAGGAATCCAATGAATAATTTACAGTTTTGAGGGACACCCTATTTGGTTAGGTGTGTTTGTCTGAGCAGCACAGGCATGATAACCCACCTCAGATCTGTTGTTTGGAATTTGTCTGCCATATCCTCTTTCACCAGGTCTTGATAATTCTGGATCATCAAAACGCCTAAAACAGCAGATGGGGATTAACCTTTACTAACATTTTAATTCAGAACAATGATTACGGCTAGTAGTTACATGTACTGTATAGGCTTGTAGTTACTGCATAAAAACTAGTTTGAAAATGTCACAACAAACCCTACTGTTTTGTTTTTGTATTACATACATGTAAACTAATTTTTGGGGTGATATAGATATTGGACTCTGAGAAATAGGCCTTAAAAAATACAGTGTATTTTTCTCTGTTGAGGTGTAATCAATTGTAATAAATTTATAAATAATAATTTGATCTCCAAAACTACATTTACATATTTATAATCATGTGAATCTAAGTTTCTCAAAAATATATAGATACATGTATATGTGCTTCTGATTGGTATTCATTGTCATAATAAACTTTAAAAAACCTTTACTCAAAATCGACCTACAATCATGTAGTGGTCTAGCAAGACCTTATAGCGGCTATGTGTAACTGATGGCTTTCCAATTAATATATATTGCTCTCGTTTTGAAAATCAGATTTACAAAATGATAAATATCTGTATACCTATATCTGTTTTCCTCTTGTTGTTTTTTCTGTAAAATTTCTTCATAAGTAGGTGTCGTCCATCCAGCCCGAGGTACCCCTGGTGGGCTGTTGCCATAACGACCAGCTTCTTGGGCCACATCAGACACTCTCTAAAACAAATTTAGACATACATCATTACCCATTACAATTGATCTCAGTACACACAATTTTATACTGTATTATTACAAGAAAAATTTAGCATTTGACTTTACAACTACACAGATGATTTTATTACTGCAAAATGACACTTAATTTGATATTGTCTTGTTACACTCCAATTATCGTCAGTTTTTGACCCAACATTCCCCAAAAGGACAGGACTTATGAAGAATAACTAAATCATAGAATTATGAATATTTACTTTTTAGTTTAGCCTTTTAGATTAGTTTGTAAAATCCACCAAGATCTGAAAAGGAACAACATGCATAACCATATTGTTTGTTAGTGACCTATAAATAATCACAAAAGTAATTCACACATAAAATTTAAAGCAGTAAGCATTAGAGAAGTAACAAACATGCAAAACAACCAGCTATTCTCATTTTTTTACTGGGTAAATTTACCCACTAGAACGTCCCACATAAGTTTACTACGGCTGGCGGCCCGCTGTCCACCTTTATAGTTAATATAGATGTAAAAGGACAGGATTGCTTCACTCCCCAAAAAAATATTCACTGCAGTGAGATAATACTTTTTAATTTCACTCAGACACTTGGCCCTGCCAGAACTTCTTCATTTGCATATCGTTTCCTGTGTTCAAGTTAAGAATCACATTAAAAACTGTGCACTGGTTAAACAATGAAGATACAACAGAATAGAGTCAAACAAGAGACAGTTACATGTAGGTGTTATTCTGTCTTAAGAGCGAAGAGGTTCGTAGAATACATACATGCATTTGACCAGGGTCAACAGATGACCTTGAACTTGTGAAGTACATATATTGTTTGTTTGTTGTGTTTAATTGAGATTAATAATTTAATTTAATAATTTAATTTAATTGTTTAATTAAGAGCAAATTGTATATTTGACTGTGTTTTATCCTCTTTAAATAAAGTTATTATTATTATTGGTGTTAAACTTTTTACTCAATGGTGTTTTGCTTATGTGACTATGTATTCTACACTTCTTACTCAAAATGGTGGCACAAAAAACAATAGGAAACCTCAGAAAAAAAAACCTGCAAGAGCCAAAGTCACCTCCTGTGAGTCTCTCATTTATGCAGGTCCATGGGCAGCTTGAATCTGTGCCATACAACAAAGGAGGGTCACTAGTCAGACATGCTAACCACTAAGCCACAGAGCGGACCCCCCTCACTTAGAAACTTAATGTTGATGAATTTACATTAGACCAACCTGTTTCTTATTCCGCTTGTAACTATTGCGCATCCCTTGTTTCCACCATGGTCCATACACTTTAGTGATCTTTTGATGACGACGGCCATATTTTGACCGTGGCGTGTAAACAATATCAGGGGAAGATAATCCTGGCAGAATCATTTTTCACAAAAATCTTTTTCATTGAAAAGAAACAAGTTAGCTGTTCTCTTGGAATCGGTTACTATCCAATTTAATCCCAGATAACATTATGTTGAATGTCAAATAACACCAAGTCTATAAATTCTCAACTTGTGGCTTAATGTAATTAGTGATTACGCTTCCAATACTTGCACCTCACTGGTTGAAATGTTCTAAAAGTTTAACCTGTCACATGCGACAGGTGAAATTAATTTTTTCCTCTCACCAGCTTGAAAAAGGGGTTAATTTGTTCCCTTATTTAAGTTTTGCTATCCAAGATAACAACAAGGTAACAGGTTTTTTTTCTTGTCGGGTGTGACAGGTAGATTTTATTTTCACTTGTTGCTTGTAAAATCCAGGGACAGGTAGACCGTAATATTTCGACCCCTGCACCTTAGTGTGGGTTGCTCAAAATATAAGTCAGATCAGAAGTCCATTGATTAGTTTTTTTAGATTTGATGTGCCTTAACTGCAAAACAAATCAGAATGGCTGTTTTTAAATAGAAAAAAACTACCAGCCTTTCAGCCCTTTCTGTGGAGATACAGTACGCCAAATAGCGTATTTCCAGCCTGGGGCTGTGTAGTTTTAATGTAGACAAGATGCTTGTTGACAAGTAAATCCAAAAATAAATGTAAATTATTAAACAGGTAGACAGAGCAAAAATAAATCTTAAAATGTATAACAAAACTATCGATCAGACTAGAAGTAATTCTCAAACTCCAAGAAGAATTCAACAAAGAGCTTTGCTTCACAAAACTTTCTCCTTTATTGGACACATTCGTAAGTGGTAAACAATCAATTGGATATAAGCAAAATTCAAAATTCCCATTTCCCAAAAAAAAACATTCACAAATAATCTAAATGCCTTGCAGTACACACAAACTTGTTGTTTATTCCTGATGAGTAATTCACTATGCTTGAATCAAGAACACTTCCTTCACTTAACAACAGTTCATTTAACATGTGTCCTTTTCCAACCTGTCTAATCGATAATTCACTATTATTCAACCCTATATAACTCAAATATTGGAATGTTAAAGGTCCTAAGGTCTATCTTTAAATCAAAATCGAAACATAAAATATCTTTAAGACATGTTTTGAAGTAAACATGGGGTAACTGTTTGCTCTACCATAACATCTTGTACACATAAACTCCACCCATGACAAGTCTATGATCCCAGTAAACAGAGATCAAGTTGAAAATGGAACTAAAAAAACAGGGCAGGCACTATAGCCTCCAAAGTAGTGTATTATATTAACTGTATGTAAACCACTATACTCTATTTACACAGCTAGGTAACTTTTATGCCCTTCAAGTTATTAAATGAGACAGAAAAGTAGTATTTACTTTAAGTACCCTAAATATCCTATAACCACCATGGAGATATACTCACATCAGGTTATTTTTCATGGAGGACCAGGAGGAACAATTTATTAAATTTGCAATTTAAAAGCATGGACCAATGGAGACATTTTGTACACAATGTTATTTTGTTAGTTTGTTTGATTGGTGTTAAACTTCATTCTCAAAGGTATTTCACTTATATGATGACAGATTTTCCACTTCTTTAATACTCTGTACTACTTTTATGGTGGAAAACCTGATGGAAACCTCTGAGATGAAACTCAATGTCAAGAGAAAGAAAAAAAAAATTCACAAGTGGTGCGCCTTCTTTCTGTCTGGCCTGATTTAACATCATGTTTTCCTTGAAAAAAACTATTTCCATAAAAACAGAACTGTATACTCTTCATCTACAAACAATGTGCTACATGTATCTTCGATGTCACATGCTTTTTTGCCAAAAAGAAATGTTAATAAAGCCAATCATGCACTGTAATGTTGAATTAACAGTTAAGAATCTCCAGATTGTGTTCAACTGTCATGAAATGATTTTTAGACTAGCGTTTTTCGTGTCCTTGGAAGAATGACTGACCAGTCAATAATGTCAGTTGATGTCACTGAAATACTTGCTGTATTGATCAAACAACAAAGGCAACATTCTCTGGCAACTTAAACCCATTCAAACTACAGTTTTCTACTTACTACAAAGTTTATCTATAAATCTTCTAAAAACTTTGCAAGACTGAAATATAGGTCTATAGTACAGCCACATGACCTAAACGGTCACAGTGCTCAACATGGCAGCTGTCAGCAAGGCAAAAAACGAAAATCGTTTTCCTAGTTCAAACATTTATAAAAATATAAATCATGATTGATTCATCGGCATATTTGAGTGTTTAAAAGGGTAACTTTTCAACTGATATATAAAGTTGTTGCAGGCAAGACCCTTCTTTTAGCAGAGATTATAATATTTATTTAACTTTATTAAACAATAAATTACCTTTTGTTTTATCTTACAAGGTCTTAATGCGATCACAAGTCTTGAACAAAATTTATATAATATTATATCTGTAAAAGTTAATTATGTTTACATGTTGAATACTATATTCAAAGATGGCTGGTATGAAATAAGTCCACCTTCATTGCTTTTGTTTTTTTACATTAGGTAAACATTCAATATTGACAATATTGTGTGATGAAAGATTTGGTAATCTCTGGCTCTTTGACAACGTATGTCCAGCTTTCAAGTCAATACGATTGAAATATCTACCAAATTTTTTAAATACCTCTCACTGCTAAGCATTAGTGACAAAGATGAACTGTATAATCTGTCAATGTATCTCATGTCATCTTTCTGATTTACTATACTGGCCTGTATGTTATTCATAACAATTTATTCTATCTTTATATAACTTTGAACGTTATCATTTTATACACTATTTCCATTAACTGCATAACCTACATATTATACTTGCCTGTTTTATAGCATTCCCCCACACATTTGAAATAAATTGTAAATTACCTCAGGTGCCACCTGGTGGCTTTTTGAGATAATAAAGAAATTGTATTAAAAAAAACCAGATCTAAAAACATCTTAAAAGTAATAAACAGACAGAAATAATCTTGCGGCACAAGAATCTATAGTCTGTTTAGGGTTGTATGAAGTACTTAGGTTATTTCAGTCAAATGGTGGCGGGCCAGACAATTGGGTGAAAGTAACCACCCTCAACAACACAGGCAACAAACAGACGAAACCAGACAATCACAGGATGCAAAACCTGAATACCACAACAAATTGGCACACTGATATCCTTATAGCACTAAGAAATAATTGCTTGGTATTGACACTGCGAAAGGGTATTTTACCAATATTACGGAATGACAGTCAAATGGGTGGAGGAATCCACCCTTGACATCGCCGACAACATCAATGACAGGACAGGACAAAAACAGGACGTAGCAACAATGCAGTTTCCTCACGGCCCTTTAATAGTTCTGAGAGCAATAGGAAGCTGCCGAAAACAACTCACAAGCCAAAAATCTGTATAGTTTTTACATTTACACACATGTTCTATGTTAGTATATTTAACATCAGCAATCAAATTTAAACTTAAAAAAACTTAAGCCTTTTTCTAAGAAATGAATAAGCTAAGGTTAAATTAAAATTGTACTACTTAATTTTCTACAATCTACATCATTCAAACTAGACTCGTGTTTTAACTAATATTAGGGAATTGAACAGCAGTTATACAAAAAAAAACAAAGTTAATAAAGTTAGGCAGCTGTCAAACCCAAGAAAATACTTAAACCATATCTACAACTACATGTACGTTCACTACAAAGGCACCTATTGTCTTCTGCGGTTGATAAAACCATTCATTTACTTCCTGACACAGCCATAAATTCTGAGTTTAAGCTAGATAGCTTTCAAAGGTTTATAAAATACTAAAGCCATGTCTACAACTACATGTATATTCACTACAAAGGCATCTATTGCTTCCAGCAGTTGATAAAACTATTCCTAACACAGCCATAAATAAAACTACTCAATCTTGGCAATGTCAGACTCACAGAATAAGGTTTAACATCAGGTTCCTCGCTGCCTTCATCATCTGACATGTTCATTATGCGCATAACTTCTCGGTATTCAAGATTACGTTCAAGTTTACGCTCTCTCTCCTTAAAATTAAAATATTTGTGCCACTAAACGTTACCGACTATTATTCAATGAAAGTTATGTGTCAATTTACAATAAAATAAATTTTTCAATATGAACAACGTAATTTCCTGTAGGATGTTTCTTTGGAAACTTTTTGAGATATTTTTTTAATTTCATTTCATTCCTTTTTTGTTTAACACAGATTTTACAAAGCCAAGAACACATTTACAGGAAAAATATTTGAAGTTGGTAAATCTTTGTTGATTGAATGATTATACATACATGTATGTATTAACTTACCACTAACTCTGTTGTCTGCTAACTTAAATGCTTTCTTTTTTTAAAAGTTGTTTCAGTGTATTAAAGACTTCCTTGTACACTACCTTGTGAATAATCTATTTTGTACATTTAGTGATTTGATTTTAAAACACACATACATGGACATGTAGTCTTAAACAACACCTAGACTATGTATGTTTTTGAATAACTCTAAACTAAACATCCTTAAAGAGGCTAATTACAATATTTGACACCTAAAACAGTATGGTATTATTTTGTTTATGTGGCCCATGGTATCAGTTTACTTTAATAAATAGAAGACAAAATGTTCAAAACTAGAAGGATTTATACAAATTGAATGGAAAAACTTAAAACGATTAGCTTATCCTTCCATTAAAAAAAGTCAGCAAAATAAATTAAATACTCGATCAGCAGGAGTAAAATATACGAAGATTCAAGAATTGCAATGGGCATGGGAGCAAATAATTAGGAGTCCTTTCATTATAAGGATAAATGGGGCTTTTAGTGAAACATAATCCTTCTCAAGTTGAAGACCATTCTTCAACAACTAATACGGGGGTTTCAAGATATGACATTATGATAACAGAATGATGTCCCTTTGTTGTCACTCTTTGGCAAGATGGAGCAAACTGCCTATACCAAAGCATTGCAATTTGTCAGTTTACAGAAAAATTAGTTGTAAAACCTTTACTTTTGCAACAACAAAAATCCTGGCTATAGAAAACCCCATTTCAGAAGACTTGTTTTGAGTCTCATTTCATAACGTGAAATATTATATACATGTATACCGCCCATGTTTATTATCGCTAATTTGCCCCCCTTTTCCATAAAGTGATGACTTAATTTCGC
>JAVFBY010321640.1:0-10144 GCA_034781015.1 Tonicella lineata
GAAACTATATAGATGTACAATGGCAGACTTGATAGACTCAATGGTAAAGTTGACAAAAACACTCTTCAGATTTTTTTGTCTTCTAACACTTTACTACTAAATGCTGACTGTGTAACTAATGATACTCGCAGATACATGTACATGTCTCTAGCCCTAGAGTGATTGTACCCTAATAAACCAAATCATGAATCAGGTGTCAGGACATTTTAATAATTAATGCAAACAACATGTTTTTTACATTTCAAGTGTTTTGAAAAATTCTAAAATTTTCAGTGATCAGTTGAGACAAAATGCTGGCATCAGATGATGTTGTAGAAATATTTATTATAAAAACCCCAATTACACAATTGCGTAAAGACATCTAGATGAATTTTAATTTGTAAAACTTCATTCCTAGACACTTTATACCATTCATTTGAGTAAACAGCTATGTACAATCTGATTTTCATATTGAATAGGCCCTGGGTGGTTTTCGAGAGCTTCCTGATAGATCATGCCCTGGGGCTTTAAGTCTCAGAGATGAGGTGCTTTGGATACTTTCAGAAGCTGATTCATTGGGTTTGCTGATTCTCATCTTGTCTTTGACTCCTTGTTTTTTCCTCTCTTTGATGTTGCCTGTGTCGTCAAGGGTGTTTTCCTCCATCCATTTGGCTGGCACACCTTTATGTAGGTGAAATATTCCTGAAAAACAACAATAAATCAATCCTACCTGATTCCCAAACTCTCACCTTTTATTTGAGTGAACATTTTACAATCTGATTTTTGTATTGAATGGTCTACTCCTTTGAATAGTACATAGCTCTTGTACATATTTTATGAATGTTCATCTCACAAATATTGTTCATGAGATTGACTCCACCTTCAGTTTCACTCGATTCACCTGTATGTGGGAGAGGATGGGTGGTTTCTTTGTTCATTGATAGTGGCTCTGCCGCCCTGTAAGCAAGTGAGATGCAAAACACCAATCAAATAAACGTATACAGGAATCACATTGAACTGAGCCCTTTAGCTACATAAATTTTAAGGAATAGTTTTGGAACAATAGGCCTATGTGTAAGTGTATCTCATATTTTCGTGTGTTTCTTTTTCTGTCCAAAGCCTGTGTTATGCACTTGACGGTACCAAGAGGCTCAAGCTTTCTTCAGCGTTACCCTGATGCCATGTCTGGTCCAAGCAGGATTGATGTGCAGGCCAGGATGGGGGTCATTGAGGGTCTCTCTGAGCGAAGGATGCAGCACATCGCAGGCTCTGTGTCGCTTTTCGAAAGATGGATATGCAAGCATAAAGGCAGAGAAATGCACATAGAAAGTCTTGAAGCAAAGGATTTGAACGAATGCCTGGCTGGATTCTTTTCCACGTTTAAAAAAGCTAATGGAGATGATTATGATTTAGGATATATTGAAAAATTCCGTTCTTGCATCGAAAGATTTCTTCAACATAAAGCTTATCCATATTGCACAAAAACTAGCAAAGAGTTTGAAAAAAGCCAACAAGCATTGTGTGCTCTTAGGCTGCGTTTGAGATGTAAACAATATAAGGAAAGGGCTGCAAATCGGTCAATACCATAATCACCATCAGCATGATATATTTTTTTATTTTTATTACATTAACCCAATAAGAAAGAAATACATAGAATTAAATCAGTGTGCTTGGACTATGGTAAAATCTATTTAGGCTATTGCGTTTCATTTCTATGGCCCAATTGTCTATGATAATATCTGCTCTAATGTCGAGTCGCACACTGTTAAATGAACAATACTTTAACAGGATTCAATGTTGAATAGTTCAGATAGGTCATGATAGTAAAGAGTTAATATTAACACCTTGAAAACAAGTTGCCAGATAAGCTTTTTGAATTGTGCTTTCTCTACCTCCATGACCTCTAAAAAAAACCTTATTTTCTGCAAAGCAAAATGGTTACCTTTTAGGTGCCATCGATCACACTGACTGAGTGGTAGACTTTACGCCTCTACGCCTTCTGTAACAGAATATAATTTACATTGATGAAATACTTTGATGTCATGGACTTCGCTAGATCACAAGGAGACACCTTGTTAGTGAAATTAAATACATGTAAATTGTAAGCTTTTAAAACATCAGTATCTTCAACTCACTGTAAGCAAAACTCTTTTTACTTAGCCAGTGCTAAACTGTGATGTGAGAAGTTGTGTCTGTTGACAAACATTTCAGAGTAAACATGGTGCCCGTCATCTTCCCAATGTAATTCTGATGTTGCCTGAAAGTTATGTTCTTAGACCATCAGACGGACATGAAAGTGAAATGGCAAAAAGCGAATATCCACATGGCATTGTAACTAGTGCTGGCAGAGCTTGTCATCAGGAAATATAGGGAAGATTGATAAGGGGAGGAATAAAGTTCTACTCTGGAAAACACCCTAAATTTAAAAACAGAACTATTACCAAAATGTACATTTTTAGTTATCTTGTGTTACTTTGTGTATCCATTTTCTATTGGTTTGTCTATTTTTCTCATGTCTATACATTTATTTACATTGGGTGTGTTTTAGTGTTGATACTTTATGTTTGTAAATTGTATTATGTCCTTATTATTTAGGCTTTTGACCAACATCTTTTAGGAAAGACAATGATTATCTTTCTCTTTTTTTCTGGTGTGTTTAGGCAAATGTGCACCAGCACATCAAAGCATAATCAATTAGCCAATCATCAAGGAATGTCTTCTATTGGTTTGTTATGGCTATAGAACACCACCAATCTGAAGCATAATCAATTTGTTCTGTGGCATATTACATGATTATTATGTATCCTATATATTCAAATTCAAATACATTTTGTATATATAGACTGTGTAGACCTCAGTGTGGAGAGATTTGACTTAAACCAGAATGAACAATGGTATTTTGAAACTGTGCAGGCCTATGTGTATTATAATTGTATCAGACAATTATAATATGAACAAAATAAAACAATTACTCTTTTTTTTTTATCCATAAACTTCTTTTCGTGTAATGTTACTTAATGTTCAATTGTTAAGCGATGTTTTAAATGGAACAAAAACGATCAGATAAAAATGTATAAACAGCAAGGTCATACAAAATATACTTTTTTTTCATGGACTCCCTTCAAAACACTGGTGAAAAACTGCTCTTATCTTTGACTGGCAAATTTAACACAATTTTTTGGTTTTGTGTTTAGAAAATATGACATGGGACCAAAGGAAATCTGGCCGAAAGAGCTTGGGCCTTATAGGAAACCAACAAGGACAGCAGGATTTTTTTGCAAAGGAATTACAGGAGTTTATGGTTCCATCCCCAGGAACCCCAGCCTCGGTCCGAACTAGAATGACAGTTTTAGATAGAAACCCACAGACGGTAAAAGACATTTCTTCTAGTGTCAGTCTCCTGGAACGCTGGATCTTGCACCAAAAGGACAAAATCGTACACATTGAAGATTTGAGCCCAGAAGAACTAGACGCATACCTTGCCGAATATCTCCCAGCTCTCAAGAAACGCAATGGACAGGACTGTAGTCTCTCCTACTTTTCCAACGAACGATCTTGCATAGGTAGATTCCTAAGAGAGAAAGGGTTTCCTCATTCACTTTCTAGATCCGTACATTTCCAGAAGAGTCGACAAGCATTTGCTTTGAGGAGGAAAGAACTTGAACGTCTACAGTTATAATGATATGATTGCCATGAGAACAATGTGCTAATTCTTCTATTCTACTAGATAAATGCCATCTTTGATCGTCAACTGTACACAAATATATAGATTACACATCCTTAATAAGTAAGAAAGTAAATAATGCCAGTTTTAAATAAATACATGTACCAGTGAAATGTGCCAACCATTGATGTGGGCTTATAGTAAGTGTTACGTCCCTAATATTTATCTAGTCCAAGTCAGATAGTTTGTACCGGTACTAAATAACTATCAGGTAGACACGATGCATAGTTGCTTTATATTCTTTCAATCCTGTTGGAAATCATGCATTTTTCCAGTATTCAGTTGTATAAATGTAAATTTTATAAATTTGGAGAAAGAAAAACATGCATGTCTCAAGTTAAATAGAAGTACAGTCATGACAGTGCTGACACATTTGTGAAACCTCAATCAATTATATTCTGTTTATTATGAAGAAAAACAATAGTCACTGACTGACTCGTTCATAAATTAATAATAATAATACTTTTATATTAAAAATATATAGGGCCATATGCCCGGATACATACATACCAGTGGAGGCATGATCAATTGTGTAAAATTTCTCTGCATTTATAAAATATATTAATGAGACGCATAGACTTTGTGTGGATATAACAGTCAAATAGATTGTTTACTTGTATAGCATTTTTTTCCCATGACTTAAAAGATAGATGACAGAAACTGTTTTAAGTTTATAACCTGTACATGTATCTATATTTTCGCTGGACAATAAAACAAAGAATCTATGAGCAGATCTTATTGATAAAATCTGTGGTGGTATACATTCCTTTTTGATATTTTCATAAGCTGGACAAGTCATAAGAAATTGGTACTGGTCTTCTGTTTTATTCATGTTACATACTATACATTTTTTCATTCCTGTTGGAATAGAATTATCTGTATTGTAATGTCCAATATTCATTGTAAGTCCTCTGGTAGTGGTAGCTTATTTTCTAAGTCAAGGGCACCAGAAAGCTGTTGTTGTCGTGATATCCTGATTTTTGTCCTGTCCCGTTTGTGTTTTTTATGTTGCCAGTGAGTTGCCAAGGGTGGTTTCCTCCACCCATTGGGCTTGCATGCCAAATAATAAGCGAAATTCCCCAGAGCGTGGTTTTAAACCCAATTCAATAAAAAAAAACGAACATTGTAAGTCTTCTAAACACATCGTAGTTAGTACTTGTAGGTTGTGGGATTGATTTTCGTTGGAGTCCGACTTCAGACTTAAAAAGATCAATCTCTTTTTGCCAAGCATACAATGTAAATTATAACCCGGTGCAGCGACCTGTTTTACGAAGCGTAGCAATGGAGCGTGAAATGCAAACTGCCCGCGCTTTGTTAAGACCCCATTTTGAAATCCTAAACTTCGGTTTATAGTTATTAGAACAAGGTAAAAAAAAAAATGAATGCCCTTTTTAAGTATTTTTTTTAGCAGTATAAATGATATGTTTGAATAGAAATAAAGATTTGTTTCGCCTTATCCCAAAACAGTGGACAATTCATTTTTATTTCCAGTTATCTTAGTGATTTAAGGTAAAAAAAACAAGCCTTTATTTCTTAAACAGTTTCACATTAATAATGACTTCTCACTATTCCAATCGGAAGCACCCAGGGCCTTATATCAAAAAAAGAAATTAAAAAATGACATTTAGCATGTAAATATCTCTATTTAAATTTTTTTAAAAAATCCATTTGTCTTTTTAAAGGACAGGATTGAGTAGGCCTATCTGTAAAACTGTTTGAAACCTATTGTTTCAATCAATATTTAATTGAAAAAAAAATATATCAATATCGAGTCTCGCGTTTTGGCGAGCCGCCAGCACTTCGTGCTCTTGTGAGACCCCAGATCACGTAACGTATTGGTTGATACTGTTTTTCTTTATTTGTTTCATCTAACTTTACGTCTTGTTTCAATCTGATTAAAATCAGATTCTATTAGCTCACCTATACAGTAATTGTCGCTATGTGGATCTGGGGAAATCGCCTAGTAAACTTTGTTCAATGACGTCAGGTAGTAAGAGGTTCAAGAAAGGTATAACTCTTAAATTTGTTGAGTGAAAAGCCAGATAGCAGGAGGCTGTGATAAAGACAGATGCTTGCTCGCTATGGCAGTCATAGAACTTTGGGAATCCCCGACCCAACAAACTAACATCCAGAAAAAAATGCTGCGTCGGCTTTTCTGAGTCCTTGCCTTGTGTAGAGAAAGAAATACAGCCTTTATTTGGGTGAACTTTGGGATCGCTCTATCGACGTCTTCCATAGCTCAGTCGGTATAGTGTTAGCCAAAATGAAAGGTCTCAGGTTCGATCCCTGGTGGAGTCAAGTCGAATTTTTTTCTCTGCATTTATAAAATATGTATTTGCTCTTAAATACATAGCCTTTGTCAGTTTGTTTAGGGTAACCATAGCGTTAGGGAGCTTTCGTTAACTCAATTGTCAACCATGTTCACAGCTTCAGTTCGACGTACAATGGTCAATATCGACGGAAAGCATCTTTATGCAGTAAAAGACATTGCCTCAAGTGTAGCCCTTTTGAACGCTGGATCTTGAAACAAAACGACAGAATTGTGCAAATTAAAGACCTAGGCACGAAGCAACTGGACTCGTACCGTGGTGAGTATCTTCCAGTTCTGCGAAAATGCAATGGGAAGGACTGTAATGTGTCGTATGTTACTAGTAAGTTCAAGGTCGTATATATGTATTCCTTACAGAGAAAGGACATCCTCATTCTATTTCTAAATCGGTGTATTTCGGATTGAGTCAAAATGCATTTAGTTCAAGGAGGAAAGAGCTTTTACAACAGGACACCAACAGATAGATTGTACAGATTGAAGCGTGTACCAGCATAGCCTACATGTAACTGTAGTATCCTAATTATAATGTGTATTAGCACCGGGGTGTGACATATACAAGCAGACTGACAGACAAACACTGGTCCCAATGCGCTAACATGCCAACACACAAACACAGACAGTAAATCGTTTCCTCAAGTTTAACTTTATTTAAATACTGGATCTGATAAGTTTGCTTCTAGAAATCGAGAAACATATCCTGTGGCCTGCAGCAAATACAAATCCTGTGGTCTGGATACACATAAGTAATAAGACAACCATGGTGAAATAAAAAATTCAGACTGTGTTGACTTGTGTATAACCATCACGTTTATACTGCTAAATTTTCAGAGAAATTCTTAAATTATTGATAGAGAATTCAATTCAGTTATTGTAACAGCGACAACAATAGACACAGCAATAAAATGAGTAAGATTTAAACCCGTTCGCCACAGAGTAAAAAGTATAATGCTGGGGACACACGAGCAACTATAATCGCCTGATCGCTGAAAAAATCACCATGTGTGTTCTGGCCGGCGAGAGCGATTATGCCGTTCAGTCGCTCGGATCAAAGATGTTTGATATTTTCGGCCGGCTTGTAGTCGTTAGAGATTGATCGCCCGGAGTGATCGCTCGTGTGTTCATGCAAGCGAGTACAGTCGCGCATTTCAATGCTGATAAACCAGTCAGAGTTGGAGTTCTTCTCACTTGACACTCAAAATGGCAACTTACATGAATGAAGTCTAGGTGAAAGAGAACGAGGAGGACAAATCACGTGACTTACGCTGATTTTTTTTGGGAAACACTACCCCGGATCGCTGGGTCAATCGCCACGTGTGTGCGCTCGTCGACCGAAAACATTCGCTGGCGATCAGATCGCCGCGATCGAGCGATACAAGTCGCTCGTGTGTTCACCGGATAACTTTGCATATATCTGAACTCTGCTCTCGAGAAACGCAATGGAGAGTATTGTAGCATCGTGTGCATTGTCAGTGGGTCGTTTTTACTTGGATAGTTTCTGAAAAGAGAAAGGGTTTTCTCATTCAATTATTATATCTTAATATATCCAGACAAAAAGCATTTACGCAGACTAAATAAATACTAGTTACACTCATACACTGGACGTTTTATGTTTTATGATCTAATCCCGACAGGAATGGGTGGCGGGAGCTTCTGAACTAAGGGGCATCAAAACGACGATTCGTTGTAGTGCCCTATTATGTCTTAACTTTCACGTTGCCGGTAACGACAAGGACGGTTACCTCTACCCATTGTGTTGGCATGCAGTCAAAAAGCCCTTAACTAAAACTGAATTATCTCCCCTGTCCATCAGGTGGCGATGCACTTCTGGCAAGTATCCGATTTTTGTTTTCAGTGATCAAGTACTTGCCGGAAGTATAAGGACAACACCTTGTACAAACGAGCTACAAATCTTAATGGAGGACAAACAGCCCACGTTTTAGAAAATCGCTTAATCGCGGCAGTGAGTTTACCTCCTGCTTATAAATAGAGTACACACACGTTCGTTTGGCGTACTATTACAATTTAAATGGTTATAGAGCAGTAAATCTTGTGAGAAATATTTGTCTATAAGGCCTTCTTGTGTTACCGTTGTGCTAACATAGAAAGAGAGTGGCTTAGTAGTGAATTCTTGAAGCGTTTCATTTTTTATGCTATGCGATGTGGGTTGATTGGTAGACTGCGGGCTTATCGGCTAAACGGGTCTCTGTTCAACCCCTATATTTGGAGCTACAGAGATAAGCAAGTTCTTCTTGTTTTTGTACATTTACTTGTAACTTTTGTAAGTCAATTAGTTCTCTCTCGACCCTCTCAATTGGAGCGGAGATCACTCAGTGATTTTTATTAGGTTTCCACTCAAGGTTTTTACAAAAGACGTCCTTTTCATTGAATTACCCTGGATTATATAGTATATTATTACGAGTATGATTGTTGAGGTGACATTGTGAAAGAACGCTACATGTATATACCTTTAATAATAAAGTCATTTTATAATAAGGACTTTCTTTTTCAATTGGTCTATATCTTCCTGATATTGACCAACCGTTTACATTTAGTTTCTGTACACTCAACGTAACCTCTAAAAGAGTCTATACTTTGTCATATGTGTTCTCAAATATAAGCGTTATATTTTTAATGGAAACTTATTCGAGACGCTTGTGTATGTGCTGTATGCACTGCAAACGAAATCTCTTTTGTCTCACGGTCATATTTTTAAAAAGTTCATATGAGCTCGTGGTAACAGTGTTTTCTTGGTTTTATGTTTAGAAAGTACATCGGAGGTTCAAATGAAATCGGAACCAGACACGGAGTGTTCATCAAGCATTGTTCGACCAGCCCGTCATAATGTTGGGGAGCATTCGCATTCATTGTCGGCCACATTTACAGATTCTGTTCGACGTAGAATGATGAATATGGATGAAAAACCGGCACAGACCGTGCATGATATCACCTCAAGTGTGGCTCTTTTTGAACGCTGGATTTGGACACAAAAAGGTGTGATTGTGCATATCGAAGATCTAGACGCAAAACAACTAGACTCGCACCTTGCTGAGTATCTCCCAGCTCTCCGGAAACGCAATGGGCATGACTGTAATGTGTCGTACCTCAACAGTTCAAGATCTTATATTAATAGGTTCCTGAGAGAGAAAGGATACCCTTATTCTATTTCTAAGTCTTTGCATTTCAAGTCGAGCCAGAATGCGTTGAAGTTGAGGATGAAAGAGCTGGCAAAATAACAGATCGAACATACTAAATAGTTTATAAGCAAAACTATTTCTCTAATGAACACAGACTCAGTATGTATTACCTGAACTGGTGACAGACAAACTGCCGGACATTAATCGTTATGAGCCAATAGGCTTAGGCGACAAAAAAAAAACTCAACATTACATGAATGATTAACAAACTATTTTCTAATTATATTCACATTAGTTTATCTTTAAAATGCTTTGTCTGATTTTTTTCCAGCAAAAGATGGGTTGTTTGAATTTTTAAAAACTTTTATTGACAAAACCACGGTAAATTGTGACTAAAAGAATTATGACTATTGCAGCAGACTTACAGACCATTCGCAGAACGGAAATTAACTGTTGCCGTTTGAAGTTAAAACATTCTACAGCCAACTACATGTACGCTGTTAGTCAATATGGCTGCCGACTTGAGCAGGTGAACGAAAATCGAATGATCGAAAATAACATCAATACATTCCTGTTCTTTGCGTCAAACATGACGTCAATTCGTCATTACTATTTCTGACGTGTGTTTGGATTAACAGTGACACGGCCAAGGTATTTTTTTAAAAAAATCCCAATGAATTTTTTTTTTCAAGTAATTTTCTTTGTTTTACTTTTATTATATGGCGACTTGTCGCTATTATAATACGATCGGAATTTACCGGAAGTAGATTGACCGACTTCCCACCTAGCCTACACGTTTGATAAATAGTTCTAATTTAATCATTACTTAAAAGTTCATTTATGGGATTTTATACTGCTATATGATATATGTACATGTACAAGTGTGAACTATTGTATTGTGCGTGTAAGGCGGGTTCAATCTGTAAATTAAAGCTCAGTTGACGTTTTGTACACACTATGTAAATCAGTGATTAAACA
>JAVFBY010321751.1:0-10144 GCA_034781015.1 Tonicella lineata
TACTACAGTTGATTGGATACAGCGTTATTCTTGTCTACAAGGCTGTCCATGCAGGCTAAAGTAGACAAGTTTAATTGCCTACCCACCATATATATACTTTTCTGACCAAAGTGACATGCAGCAGAAAACTTAGAAACATACAAAAATGTAAAGACCAGTTTTACAAACAACTTGGTTTGCTCTTCCATAATATATAGATGCTTTGTAATTTTGTTTTCCCCTCTTTCAATGTTCCCAACTGTAAGTTATAGCCCTCCCCTGAAATTGATTTATCTTCATCGTACCTACCAATCGCAGAACACTTCCGGCTAGTACTTGATAGCTTGGCTCGGCAAGTGCTCAAAATACACCTGTCTAGCATTCACAAGTGGTCTTGGTCAATGGTGCTGGGATTCCTGCCTTCATCACAGAAGGGTGGTAGCAATTCAGGACTTTGTTATGACGTTACAACATAAGAGTGACGTCCCTTTATTGTCACTTTACGGCAAGGTGGGGCAAACTGCCTATACTATAGCATTGCAATTTACAGAAAAATTTAGTTGTAAAAACTTTACTTTTGAAAAAAAAAACTTGTCCTGGCTATAAAAAAAAACATTGCAAAAAATTTAAGTTTTATTTCATAACCTGCAATTTTATATTGCCTACCACCCATGTTAAATCCTTTGCCGAAAAGTGACGTCATTTCGCAAAGGGACGTTACTCAGATGTCATAACTCCAAAGCCCGGTATTCAAGAGTAGACAAATCTTTTTCGGGAAAGGCTTCACTAATCATCGCGTCTTTACAAAGCACACTTTCATTGAATGTGCATGGCTATTCATTAATTACTATTTACAAGTTTACAATGTAAAAGGATCATATTCAATTTAAATCTGATTAAAATCTGATGTGAAAAAGCTGCCCGGTAATGTGTTGTTTGAGGTTACTTGGAGTCCATTGGTTTGTGCATTTGACCAGTCCCAGTCACTTCCCAAATCTTCATATTAAAAGATAAGCCAATGATTAAATTGGGTATTGCATAAAGTCGGGTAAAGTCCCTGCTTATTTTGAGGTTGTATGCCTCTTTAATAAGAGAGATTTCTGGACAGTATTACCATCGAATTTCAGCAAATGTTTGTCATATCAACCTAACAACAGCAACATAGTCACTCAGCTTTGGAGAGCAACTCTGATTGGTCAATTATTCAAACCAATAAAACTAATTGATGGCATTTAGTAGCAGCAGGGGTGACTATTGGGGCTGACAGGAATATTGCAATAGTATAATATTGTAATAGTTAATAAAAACTATTGTGATAGTATGGCAACAGCTATTGTGATAGATTTGTTATATTTGCGATGCTATTGCAATGGTTACAGTACTACATTGAACTTGATAAAAACTAAAAAAAATTCTGACAAACATTTACACCGTCCTGTACAACTTACGGTTGACACAAATTCAACATCTGTAATTAATCAGGAAGCTCTCGTCCCTCCACCTGAGGAACTTTTGCTATTGTTTGATATACTGTTACACTTACACATCTAGAGTTTGATAGGTCTTGGTATCAGATCTAAATATGACCTCACAATACTGGGCAGCTTTTGCGCATCATGGTTTCATCAGATTAAATTACTATCTGCCTGCTATTTGTGTATGTGTCTTAACCACAGTGTTTTTAACTGCTTCATTCACACTCATACGGGCGTGCCTGGGTTCGTCCCCGTGGGTTCTAAATTAGTCTCTTTTTCAGCTGTCTCTTCTGAATTGTTGTCTAATTTATTGTCACTATTGGTTAACTCCCTTTGATTTAAAACATTTGCCGATGTACCTAAATCAGGAGGTACTTTTTCTGTTGGGTTTCCGATCGTAGCCTCCAAACTCAAATCATTCAATAAGTCTCTACTAGCTGGTAAGTGTACAAAATTGCCCATGGCTCCTGCTTCCCCGATCTCACCTCCCTCCGCGACAGGCGCTGAAGTATTTTCACCAGCAGGCAGGCTATTTGACTCGTGACTGGACTCCAGTCTTCCGCCATCTGTAAGATTACTAGAATCCGATGTATGCATGTTGGACACATTTGACTGCATATTAGAGTTAGATGTTGGCAACTGTACATCAGGTTGAGTTGCCCTGTGACTCTCCCTGGCTGTGTTATTTTGGAGCTGTGTTACACTAACAGTCTGAGGCTGCCCAGCTGTGCCGTTGTTTCTCAGTCCTCTAAAGCGTAATACCATATCCCTTATTATCTGAGTAGGGCCGGCAAAACGCACACGAATTCTGCGAACATCACCATTCCCATCTTGTTGGTTTGGGACTGTGCCTGGAATTGGGGGATTATTATTAATGTTAGCATCTGCCCCTGTTGCCGCTCTCCGCAAGCCCCCGTTCTCGCCTGGCTCTTCAATTACTTCCTCCTCCTCCACATCTAAATTCCCCTCGCCCAGATCGTCAACGCCACCCTCAGGGTTTCCATGGTTCCCTCGCCTCGTCTCCACCAGAATACGCTGTATCCTGGCTTGCTGAAGAATGGCTGGTAGCTCATAATGATGGAAGAAAAATAACATCGAATGCTGGAAATAAAACAAGACACCTGGATGATCACACAGATACATTTTCCATAGTCATTTTTATAATAATTATATCTATGGGAAAAGATATTTGCTTCACTGAGAAAAGTAATATTACACTGCAGTGAGATACACCCTCTGTATCTTCACACCAAATTGTTTTGAATCCTATGCATTCGTTATTACAACTAGGCTTTGTAGATGAACACATGTTATCTCATGGCGCAACACATATGAGACATCATTTGACATGTTGCAAATACTGTCATTCTATTTGACCTCATGTTTCGATAAGTTGACTGCTTTGTCATTATTCAGATTATTTCACCTTTATTAGTACAAGATCAACTTCAATGTAGACTACTGACAGACAAGTGATTAGGTCAATTTAGGTGTATAGTTGTGAATTTGTCTAAACGTGAACAACAAAACAAAACTATTGCCAGGTAATAACAAATTGTTCCTACACATGTAAATTTCTTGAATATTTCTTGCTACAACATTTTTATATCAATCATTTCATCATTCTATTAGATTGATTGATTGGGGTTTAACGCCGTACTCAGGGGAATTTCACCCATACGACGGCGTGCCAGCCCCATGAGTGGAGGAAACCACCGTTCACGTCACTGGCAACATAAAAGACGAGACAGAAAAAGGGTGAAAAAAGAAACAAGTAAAAAAAACCCTACTTCCTGATGCCCTTTAACTCCGAGAGCACAGGGCATCAGAAAGCTCCCGCCCAACGAGGGGATAGGAAATAGCTAAAAGCTGTTTCTTATTTCTTGTGTTTGTATGATTTGTGTTGAATGCCATGCTGAGGGGGTATTTAACCTACCAGCTCAATGGGTGGAGGAAACCACCCTTGCATGGTAAGTGGCAACATTAAAGTTAAACACGACACAGGACAAGGCAAGACAAAAAAAAAGACAACATACCACCACAACAAATCAAATTCCTGACATCCCTTCAGTTCCTAGAGCATCAGGAATCTCTCAGCCAACCACCTGTTTACCTTCTTGGCTTAAATTTGTATAAATAATGTAAATCTGTATTATGGATAAAAGCTGGGTGATAGTGTCACTTTAAAGTCATCACATTAAAGTCAAGTCATCACATTAAAGTAAAGTCATTACATTAAACTTAAAAGTAAAGACATCACACACCAATATGCAAACATTTTTAATCAGTTTGGTCGCATTTAATGTCATCTTTAGTTTAAGTTTGACAGTGACCTTAAATCTGACATCAAAATACATAGATACTGTATTTGGAAAAATCTAATACCTATATTAAAAGACTTTAAACTGAAACAAACAAGATGCATAATTATATATCAGGGGTTTATAGAAGTCCAGTTTACCTACACAATAGGTAGTTAAAGTTGGAGAATAAACTCAATTTGAGACAACATTTTAATGCATCATTGATAAAAATTTAGATGCCAATTCTAATGTTTAAGTTAAACCCCAAAATAAGTATGTTAAAAATAAATAGTTGGCATTTCAAAATAAAAGAAATTTAATATAACACTAAAAAAAAAAAAAATTTTTAGGATAAAAATCAATATTTGGAATTCTTAGTTGAATATCTTAGTTTATATACAGTAGTCAGGGAGCAGAAATAATGATCATTCAGGAAAGAGTATATCCCCATTGATAATAATCCATAAAATAACTCACCCTCCCCCCTCTAAAAAAAAAATAATACGGTCTAACTATTACCCACCAAATAAATTTTTTTGCTACAAAGTGGTCCCAATAATATCTCAAAAAGAAAAACATTCAGAAAATAGAAATGTGGTAAATATAACTTCATATAATTTCATAGATACATTGTTAACGACACTGTATGTAGGCCTACACATACTATTAAATAGAGTGTTAGAGACAAGTTTTCAGTTATACATATATATTATCTTATAACTGCAAATATACATCAAATATGAAAGGCAATATCATGACATAGTTATAGTGTTTTCACTGGCAAAGAAATGTTGATAAATTATAAAAAAATAATTAACTAAAATAAAACATCCCATCCCAAGGGCCAAAAGAAAGATAAAACGATATACTCTTATTAATATGACATTAACGAAATACAAATGTCTGAAAAGCTGGATTCAATTGTTTACACAGAGAATTTAAATTTTAAATAAATCTTATAAAATATTGGCCCCAAAATAATTGTAGACATAAGACTTTGGTCCCTCCAAAAATTACAAATATTTTTTTAAAAATAGCACAAATAAAAAAGGCAAATTAATGTTTATTTAGAGAATTTAACACTTCTTAAAACTCAGTCAAAGTTAAATTAGGGTGATCAAAGGTTTTCTATCACAAAAAGTAGTTCTTAGTTATCCAAAAATAATAGATGTAGATTATTCCTAATATGATATACTTCATCAAGCCTAATTAAATGAATAAACCAAAATGTTAAGTTTATTTTGAATTCTATAACTTTGTTTGGGTGTATAGATGTGCATCATTAAGGAAATAGCTAGGCCAAAATGTAAAATTAAAAAATGAAAATAAATCACTTTGATTCATGGAAACAGGGGACATAACTCGAATAGGGTGTTTTGAGTAGAAAACAAACCGAAGGTAATCCCTGGAGATGCCTTTAATACATTGTGAAGAACTTGATTTTCTCATACCATTTTATCTCTTTGTGTCCTCTTGATAGTCAGACAATCAGCAAGGTTGGCAATTTTGTCACTAAGGCAAACGAATACTTTGATCAAATGGGAGGTCTTCTAGGGGGAGTATTCAAGGGAACTGTCGCTAAGATCCAGAGCGAAATTGAAAAGGTAGTTAACGCACAGAAACCACTGGAAAAGCTCGTCGATGAGGTCAAGAGCGCCGTTGGTAAGACATTTTCCTTTGACTAAACAATGACAATGGTCCGCTCTCACGATGAGATTGTAGGAGCAAAGAGTGTTTCCCAAGGTGCGATTTGCAGTAACAACTTAAGGGGAATTCCCTCATTTACGGTGTATTGATTGGTCGAGAAAAATACTAACCAGTCAAAATGTCATCAATAAGAGAAATCTTCTTAGCTTGCTACTTCAATTCGCAGCATGAGAAAACACTCTTTACGGCAAATGCATAACGGTATTTTGATGCGATTTACATTCTTGCATATTGTCTAACAAGTACAATAGTATTTACATTTGTTCTCATAGGCTACATCCAATTTAATTACCTTTTTGTTGTTGTTGAGATGTTGGCATTTTGACTTCATTAAATGAAATGTAATAATATGTTACTGGACTGCCTCGTAATATTTAAATTTTTCAAAAAGTTTTAATCGTTTCTGGTGTTTTCTGGCTGTGCTGCCCGTGTCCCTTTTGACAATTCATCTTCCAACTTTTGATTTTGAGAGCTGAACAGATGGAAAGCTCGACGTCGCTTCTCACTTCTAACTTCCGAAACCAAGTTTGCAAAACTGGAAGCTGAAAAGCTCTACATCGCTTCCAGCATATTATCTTTTACTAACAGTAGTTGGACATATGAAAAGCTGAGGACTTTTTTTATTATACAGACGCTTCCAGCTTCTAAGATTTATCATTTATTATGTTTACGACTTTCAATCTGCTTTACTGCAGCACGTGATTTAGACGTTACCATTACAACGGAGGTGTGTTCAATACGCAACAAAAATGAGTGAAAAGACGGCGATCGTTTTCGTTCAAAAGAGGACAATACATGATGTGTGAGTAATTGATTGACACTGTGGCGGGAACAATTGAAGGAATCGCTTTATTTCACTATACAGTGAACAACGATTATGTACATTTATGAAGGAATGAAACAAACCGAAACGGACAAACATAAGCGTTAAAATTCAAAAGTTTTTTTTAAACAAATTAGATGTAAGTAGAGTATCTGAAGAACTTTTTCAAATACTATCTAAATTGTAGGAAGACAATTTAGCAAGACATTGCATCCGCACATCTGCACATTTTTTTTTATCCATAACTACTGTTACATACAGCCTTGATGTGTGACAAATGCTAATTTAAAGAGGGACAGAATTTGACAAAATTAAAATCTTTTGTCAATGACAATTTTCCAAATGATATTTATTTTTCAATTTCATATTTAGGTTGAAGGTTTTGTTATACACCAAATAACTCACTCGAAGAAATCAAAATCATGTGGACTTGATTACGCAAATGCACATGGTTTAGACCTCAGTGCCCCTTTTATTTCGAAAGCCTTCAAGAGGCTATATATATAACTCAGAACTTCGGTATTAATCTTTATCATAGTTTCGTGAAATTCAAACACGTTCCTATTGATAAAATGATTTACACTGGTTGTTAGAGAAAAAGTAAAACAAAAAATGCGGTATTTTAATGAGGGTTTTTTTTCGAAAAGCACAAAATACTTTTCGCTGAAGCCCTCCCCGTGAATATTCAATCCCAAAACGAGCCACTGATCTATATAAGGTCAGTGAGGCGAACCCAGTGGCCAAACGGAACAAACATACAGATTATATTATTTTAAAAAAGTCCTTATAAAACCTTACAAAACCTTATTTAGATGTTCATGCAAGAAAAATGTTTTAATCACAGTTACATTTTACCACATATGCACTATTGTAGCACTGTACGGGAAATACGCCCTCAAACATTGCTATATCGACTTTTTAAATTACAATTGAATTTAGATTGACATTATATTATCATATTTTGACAAACAATGCGCATTCAAACATTTTTCCGAGGAAAATGCTTTATCATAGTCTCGGAAGAAGTGCACGAAAGCTTGAGATGGCGCCTATTTATCCTAAAGTTCTTGTCTGTGCTAAAAAGCTAGATGACACAAGTATAGTTACAAACTGAACACATCTCTGCTGCAATGGTCAAGTCTAAGTCACGTGATGCCGAAAATCAGATTCAAAGTCGTAAAACGACCAAAGGATTAAAGCTGGAAGTCGGCAGCTTTTGTAAAATAAAAACGTCGTCAGCTATGCATATGTCCATCTACATTTAGTAACAGACGAGATGCTGAACACGATGATGAGCTTTGCATCGGAAGCTTCCAGCTTTGCAAAGTTGGTTTCGGAAATTAGAAGTGAGAAGCGATGTCGAGCTTTCCATCTGTTCAGCTTCCAAAATCAAAAGCTAGAAGATGAATCGTCAACAGGGACACGGGACTTGTGCGACCTTCTCCTTCATGCAGCGTAAAGCAACACGAACAAATTTGATATAATTACGATTTGCAGAAGGTCACAATAAATTTGTCGATGAATTGATCAATACGGCTGAAGTAGAAGGCATCCACCTGTTGATGGGACATGACAACCCTAAGAGAGATCTCTCCTCTATAGCCAGCACTTTCGGCAATAGCCTGAAACAGCTTCTCCAGCAAGTCGCCGCTCCACTCAAATCTGTAAGTACTGGTTTGAAATGTATAGTTTATCTCAATGCTGTTGTACAATAATAAGCCATTTCACATGGCAAACTGCACGACTAGCTAGTATAAAACAGCAGCAACAACAAAAACATTACAGATCAGCTGATTCCTCACCAGTTCCAAGACAAAGCTATATGCTGTTAATCAATCGATTATTCAAAAAATGTAAAAAATCAATTTAAGATTTAAAAAAAGTTATATCTTAACAAGTGGTCGATTCTATTTCTTTATATCAATATATATATATATTTGTTATATATTGTTAACAAAAAATCTAAAATACACCTTTTCAAAAACGTTCTCTAAAATTTTAATAAAGAATGATTTTTGTTAAATTAAAATCAACACTGCTTTTGTTTAGGCTCTTGGTGACATCGTGACCAGCTTAGAAACCAAAGTGCTCGGTCTTCTGGGTTAAAAATATCCCATAGCAGCCTGGTAAGTAGCTACATGTAACTGAACACCTTTCAATTCTAGAATGAGTTCCAAAAAAATAAGAAATATAATCTACAGATATGGAGACTAACACACATACATTGGTTCCATACAGAGTATATGCTTGTGCTCAGTAAGTAAAAAGGCTATAGAAGAATAAATACTACTGTTGTTACACGTAAGAGGTAACCCACAAAATTCCAAGCGTCCATGTGTAATATTAAAAGTTATCGTACTAACACGTGTTATTTTAAGTCAGTTAAATGTAAGTTTTATAAGGAAACACAATCATAGTTTAGCTACATACAAAATAAACTGGCATATTGAAGAATATAAAAAATTAATTTAAGCGATTATAGTTAGTTCTGAATAGACACTTTTGGCACTACCAACATTATTATTCATAAGGCTTGTATTATCAGAAGGAACAGTTCTTGTGAAATTCTGAGAAAATTTAGTTATTTACAGAGATGCACGGTAAAGTAGTTTATATGTACTTCACTCATTATTACCTGTATCTACAAACTGTATGATCAAAGAGACTTCACGATAACAATGTCATCTAAAATAACAACTCTAAGACCTTGCTAGACACCTAGCTCGATTAGAAGATAAATGTTTTTTTAAAGCCTATTATGACGACAAATATTAGTCTGACCTATATCGAAAATTATTGGAAATGGATTCCATGTCGACAACGAAATATACATGGCATTTTTCGTAATCTATTTATCGAAGTGCAAGACAATCCTAGAAAACATTAAAAGTGTGTTGCTTGGTAAAGAGCACAATGTGGGTTAGAAAACGATGCCTAAGCAGAATAATCTAGGACGAACTTTCACAAAATGAGGCACAGTTTTCTAGCCTACATCTTGCCCTTTACAATGCAAAAAGTATAGTTCTGACCTGTGATAAATGGTTTTAAAAAATACATTTTTAAACCTATCAAAATCTGAAGTGCCCGAATAAGTCGATTACCGTTTGAGGGTCAGAAATTGAACCTTGTCACAAATATGGTACCATGAATGCTCTTCTGGAGTAAAGGGTGAGGATAAAGATATTTTAATGTCGTGCGACATTGTGTGAATGTGGTCCAGGACTTCTTGAAGACCTGGGGGAATTAAGATAACCGGTTGTCAATTCATGTTATCTACAACGGCTAAATTATATCCTGTGATATTTATAAATCTGACGAATTATTACTTTTTTATTTGTTACAAAGGTACGTGGGTGCGAAAGGAATACGGAGAACCAGTCGTGGTTGCGAAAGGAATATGGAGAACCAGTTCATTTTTATATTGTAAAACAACCTTGTTATGGAATAAAATAAGATTAATAAAAGTTAACATTTTGTTTGTCTATGCTTACCACATTAGTCATATAGCTAATTGAATACAAACTGTTTAAAATTAGAAATCTGATTACAGTTAATGAAATTTGTTACGAAAACTGTTGATCCTTGACAGAAGAAGTTAGTTATGAAAGTTAAACATTAGCTGAATATTCATAGTTTTGGTTATTCTGTAAACATTCTGATACACTTCTTTCCCCTTGCCGTAACAAGCCCTGATTCTTGGGCTAGATTTTTAATGGATAAAAGGAAGAGAGAGTTATCCAACCAGAGAGCCGTTTATAAAACACTTCTGTTTTGTCATTATACATCACTCACAGTTTTAATTTTTAGAGTCATGGGTCTGTAAATTGTGTACGCGTATATGGTTCACTTATTTTCGC
>JAVFBY010321862.1:0-10143 GCA_034781015.1 Tonicella lineata
GACACACTTTTGATAAAAATAATGTTGAAAACATTTAAGTGGTTGGATTTTTGCCTACCCTGTCTGTATTTAGTGGTGAACGTTTCAAAATACAAACTTAAACTTTGATTTTAAAAAGAAAAATTGGAAATCACAACTTTTAGTTTATGGGAAAAATGGAAAGTTCATAACTTTTTCTGTCTGGGAAAAATACAGAAATTCGCCGATTTTCCATTTATAAATAGTTTTAGCCCATTTAGCTGTTAGTATGCCTTCAAGTTATTGATTACTACACAGTTTATATCTCTTGTTACCCCGTGGGGAACGGGGTCTAGGAATTACTCACTCTCTTGTTGGCGATTTTGTTCTTGTTCTTGTTGTTGATGTAACCCATAACTAAATGGACTATTTCTTTGTCAATAATGTTAGGAATGTTCTGAAAATTGGGGAGTATATACTTAATAGTAATATGTTGATTGTCAATAAATATCAAAATCTTTTGAAATTTAATTTTCTTTTATTTTTAATCAAAGTAGTATTTGCATTACGCAATTAGATCCGGGCATATCATTTTTACGATGATCTCACGATAAAGCAGTTGTACATTGTGTGGAAAGGTCTTGATCACAAGGATTTTAAGGCGGTTTACTTTGCGATGGACAGCAGTTGACTTGCGTTGATCTTGGAGGATGTGTGTTAGTCACGAATAGTCCCTTCATTGGATAGGTTCTTGTCGTGCCTTGTAACATTATAGATGGCTAGTAAAGCTGCACTTAAAACCAAATGGGATGTTGTTGGAGTTAAGGCTCCAGCAAATGAACACACAAGTACATGTTGATGTCGTATAACTGCGTATAACTGTGAAGGCGTCCTTCTAATTGTAGCATATACCCCATTACCACTTTAATCAGCAATCGCACTGCCACTATGTGGTCTATACGGGAAAATAACAAACAAGTCTGTAAGCACGAAAGAAAAAAAACATACTAAAAACGTAACAAAGCAGTAAACAGTATTTTCAAGAATTAGATAATTTTTTAGTTTTTTTCTTAATATGAAAGTGTTGCTTACTTTAATAATAAAAAGTCTCTAAAAATTGTTTTTAACAATGGCAGACGAGACTCTTTCGATACCGTATTAATAAAATTCTTTAAAAAAATCCACACTTCTAGCATCCTGAGTATTCGCCCCAGACACATCAATCGGCCAAACCTCGCGTGATTTCTCGTTATTTTGCTATCATCGCTGAGCTCGGCCGTTATAGGTGTATGAATATGTATCAAAATGGTACATTTTGTTCGCCGGAGGCCTATTTACCGCCATATGCAGAATATCCTTACACGTAAATAAAACCTTGGATGCCACACAACACGCACTGCCCTGTCTGAATTAACTTTGCGGGAGTTTGGAGCGTTGTGATGGACGTCATTTTTGTTTACATAGCTGCAAAACGCGGACTTCGTTTTTCACGTGCTATGAAAAAGTTCCGGCTTAACTGGCGACGATGGTATCACGTCCGAGGTGACAGGAGCAGGTCATTCGAGGACTTCCGAGTGCCAGACACATCATTAACGGTGTAGACAGTGGTTATCTGCAGCAAGTTTCACTAAAGTTAATAACAGAGGATTATCCGCCAAGTAGTCTACAGCTGAAGAAAATGCCTCCTAGCAAAGATATTCGGTGATCAATCAGCCATGATTTACGAATAAAATAGCGTCAACTAGCAGGTGATCGGACAACCATGTATATCATTCCAAGATAATCTGAGAAATCATGCTTTACATGTACATCATTTGAAGGTAAACGGATCAATTATGGTTTACGTATATATCATTTGAAGGTAAATACATCATTCATGCTTTTAATGGATATAATGTGTAGATAAAATAATCAATAATGCTTTACATGGATATCTTTTGAAGGCAAATGAATTAAAAATGCTTTACATGGATATCAAGTGAAGATGAATGAATCAATACTGCTTTACATGGATATCAGTTGAAGGCAAATGGATCAAGCATGATTATCAAGGACACCATTTAAAGGAAATAAAAATATTATGCTTTACAAGAATACATTTTGAAGGTTAATGAACCAATCATACTTCACAGAATGCCATTTGAAGGTAAATTAGGCAATCATGCTTAACATGGGAATCATTTGAAGGTAAACTGGTCAATTATGCTGCACATGGATATCAGCTGAAGGTAAACGGATCAACCGTGCTTTCCATGGGTACCATTTAAGATAAACGAATCAATGATTCTTTACATGGATACCAAATTAATCAATCATGTATGTATTTATATGGATGTCTTTATATGGATACCATTTAAACGTTAATAAATCAACCATGCTTTACATTGAAAGCAAATTAATCAATCATGCTTAACTTAACACCATGCTTTACATGAATACCATTTAAAGGTAAATGAATCAATCATGCTTTACATGGATACAATTTGAAGGCCACCTAATCAATCATGATTTGCATAGATACCGTTTGAACGTAAATAAATCAATCATGCTTTACATGAATACCATTTCAAGATAAATTAATCAAGCTTGCTTAACGTGATACCAATTGAAGGTAAACGAATCAAGCGTGATTATAAAGGATACGATTTGAAGGTAAATGAATAAATTATGCTTCACAAGAACATCATTTGAAGGTAAATGAATCCACTATGCTTTAATGGGTATCATTTAAAATTAAATGACTCAATTATGCTTTACATCAGTACCATTTGTAGGTAAATGAATCAATGATGCTTTACATGAATACCAAATTAACAAAACATGCTTTTCATGGACACCAGTTGAAGATAAATGAATCGACCATGCTTTACATGAATACCATTTAAAGATTAACGAATCATTCATGCTTTACATGAATACCATTCCTGTCTCCGAGGTTCGCGCTCTTCGAACAGTTTCTCATGTGTTTTTTCTTTCTTTATTCTTTATTTATTTTTATTTTTTCTTCTTAAATTTCAAATTAACTGTGAATTATTCACCTGACCCATTCTGTCTTTTCTTATATACTACTATATATACCTCGGGATAGATCAAGCCTCGTGAGGCTTTAATCCCGCCAATTAATCAAATTACGTTACAGTGTAGTGCTATTTAAAGATTGCAGAATATATGTCTGTATGCGTGTTTTGTGGATTGGTGTATGTGTGTATTTATTGCTCGAATGCGGGCGCGTGTGTGTGCGGGTGAGTAGTGCGTGTGTGTGTGACATATGTGCGGTTACAAATGTGCGTGGGTGTGTCTGCGAGTGCGTTTGTGTATATACGTAATAATTATTATTTTCTATATGTATTTGATATATGTATATTTTGTATTGATATATTTACTTTTTATATTTTCTACACTCTTCTGAATATCTCTGTAATTGTTTGTTTGAATTAATTGGTGAATAAATAAACATAAACATTTAAAGATAAACGAATCTATTATGCTTTACATAAATACCGTTTAAAGATAAATGAATCATTCATGTTTGACATGGATACCGTTTAAAGGTCAACGTATTAATTATACTGTACATGGGTACCAGTTGAAGGTAATCGGATCAACCGTGGTTTTCGTGGGTACCATTTAAGATAAATAAATCTATGATTCTTTACATGGATACCAATAAATCAACTATGCTTTACATAGACACCAAATTAATCTATTAAGCTTTACATGGATAAAATTTGAGGGTAAATACGCACATCACACTTTACATGGAAACTATTGCAAGATAAACGGATCAATCATGCGGGTACATGGATACCATTTGACGGCAATTGAATCAATCATGCTTTATTTACGTGGATACCATTTGATGCTAAACGGATCATTAAAGCTTTTCATGGAAATCATTTAAAGGTAAACGGATGAATCAGGCTTTTTAAATAAATCTATGATTCTTTACATGGATACCAATAAATCAACGATTTATTGGTATTGATGGATTGATGGATACCATTTAAAGGTTAACGGATCAATGATGTTTTTGATGGATACCATTTGATGGTTCTTGAATCAATCATGCTTTACATGAATATCATTTGAAGGTAAATAGATCAATTATGCTCTACATGAATGCAATTTGAAGGTAAACGGATCAATCATGTTTTTGATGGATACCATTTGAAGGTTAATGAATCAATCATGCTTTTGATGGAGAACATTTGAAGAATAATTAATTAAACATGCTTTGCATGGGTACTATTTGGAGGTAAATCAATCAGTCTTGCTTTACATGGATACCAACTTTGAAAGCAAATGAATCAATCATGCTTTACATGGATACAAAATGAATGACAATAAATCAATCTAGTTTAACATGGGCACCATTTAAAGATAAATAGACCACAGACGCCTTGTATGTCTAGTGAGTTGTTATTTTATTGTATGGTTTATCGACATATTTAATTTAGACTTGTTTGTCAGAAAACATCAATTAGTTTTTGTCAGTTATATATAATACCGTTTGAAGCGTTTGCAAAGGGAAGGCTATATATATGATATATTCTTTGGATTGTATTAAATTGTTATTCTTTTTAAAGACTTGTTAAATTAAAACTCAACGAATACCTAAATTTATAATATTTTGGTCAGTTAATGTACTTTTCAAAAGCAAATCGCACTGGCGCATGGATGTCAATGAATTAAAAACCGACAAATCATTAATGTTCTAGAATAACTCTCAGAGATATGTTTTCAATAGACGATAAATTCGATTTGCCGTGGCGGAGTAACATTCCGAGAAGACAACTAGACAAGACATAGAACTAGCCATGCCTAATTGCCATAGTAGACAAGATTATATATGATATGAAATGATTTTATTGCAAAACGCCTATCGGCTCATGAGCATACATACACAGTTGTGGTGAGAAAGTATGAAAAAAAAATGAGTTCCTCGTGGAGTTTTTAAGGCCATAATAAACAGTGAGGTATTGCGTAATATAAAGGTATTAACAGTCATCAGTAACGAGTACAATTTTGTTACTTAAATTATAAGTACTGAGGATAAAGCTATGGCGAAATATTCAACACATAACAATAATGTGTTCTCTAATTAGACAGGAGGGAGTGTAGCCTTAACCAGGTGGTCCTTCAAACGGTTGTTCCATTTGTAGGCTTCTCTGTGAGAGGTTTACACATTTTATGTAAATATCCTTTCATAAGAAGACGTGCTAACTTGGTACTCGGCTGGATAAATTGGAATACGAAAGGAATTGTGTTTTTCTTAGAGCCTTTACTTTCATCTAAGTTAAACCCCAATGGGTATATGTTAGAAATGGTTTAATTTTAATGAGTAGAGACACTCAATACAAAAGCTCGATTTTGATTGGGACATGCAGCCGTCATGGCCCCAATCAACGACGATCTCCCACGCTGCAGTCCCTTTTTTTCGTTTTGACCAGCGCTTGGTAGCACAGACTTCCCTTAGCTTGTTCTGGCACATATTTATGAACATCCCTTGCTCCCAAGAAATAATCTGACTGTTTTTGGACTGCTGATAGAGAAAGTTATCTTGATCTTGTTGAGAAGTTGATTGAGAAGTAGTCGTAATGTTCAGGACTACTTGGTTGGCTATCTGCTTCATTTATATAATCCTGTCTAGCCATTATACCGTGGCAGAACCTTTATAAGTTGGCTTAAGGACAATATCCCGATTTTGATTGCCCTTTCAGAACTTTTTTAGAGTTAGAAACTTGTTCAAACTGTACTAAGTTTAGTAACACTTTCTGTAATCATGGTTAGTAACTGGCGGAGTTTTACCTCTTTTTGTCTGTGAACGTCATTTTCCCTCAATTACCGCTTCTGTATCTTATTTTATTTTTATTTTATTTAATTCAACCACACAGGCCACAAGGACCCATGTATGGGCAGATAACAATCAACATACAGAATAATTAAAGAAAAGATAAAACACATGTAAGCTGCTTACATTTTAAACTATAGAAAGATATGATATATACAATAAAAACATTTAGTCAATAAAACTAAAATGGTATCACAGCCAAGCATTTCATATACATTTTATCTACATAAAAAATTTCGTTTAAACTAGCCAAATTTCAAGGATGCATATTGCCAAATGTAAAAGTTGGTACAATGAGAAAAAGCTCCGTTAGTGGTTTACATATTTTTTCTTACAGCGGATCGACATCAAGCTTCAATTTTAAATTCTCTATCGTTTTATTATGTTGACACTAGGTTGACAGTATGATAGTATGTTGTAGTTTGTAGGCAAAGGCTCCATTCTAGTAAATTTAACATGAAATCCTACCAAATTAGCGAAGAACTACATTTACAAAGAAATGGTGAAATGTCTGATGCATGCATTATTTTAATTTATTTGGAGCTTGTCTTGTTGACTTCATTATAAGCGTCTACATCCTATTTACTCCGGGACAATAATTGTCATTATGGTATTGACGCCATGACTGTTCGCCTGTACGCCTTTGTGGTCATTAACGCTCTAACTAAGGAATGGAACAAATTTGAATACCCTCATGGAATTATGGCATTTTTTTTAAGAGTTATTAAAATAGATATTAGGTATTGCTCTTTAAAAGATTGTTTTTGAATTGGAATGACGATTTTATTATTTGAGCATAATTTGATTAGTAGACCTTTGCCATTTGTTTAATTCCGATTCTTGTTTAGAGGATGATGCATAAATCTAAGAACAACGTAACTACATTGTATGTGTACCCCTTTAATAATTGCGGGGTAATACATAATTCCCAGAGCTGACAGGTCTTTGGAGAATGTGAAAGAAACATAAATAAGCTGCACAATAACTATCCCCGTAATGGGGTTTTAAATGAATGATGGCGGGAATAGTCAACATATAGACTACTTTAATAACTGGAAATAAACAAGTAAAAGCTTTAATTTTATAGATATGGGAATACCTTGTAGATTCTTAGATTAACATGCTGTGTATATACTGGCATATTAATTTAATCTAGGCTCTACGGCCTTAAAAAAAAAAGTGTGTTGGGACGGCGATTATTTTTAACATACGTTGCTGTGGTAAAAAATTTGGTTAACATTTATTTATGGCTTCCACACAAGTTTTAAATGTTTGTCTCTAGTATTTTTGGCCAGGATTGTAAAACACAATTGAGAAATAATTTAACTGATCTGGCAGTTTCTAACTGTATGGCTTCATTTACCGCCGGCAGGTATCTGGGGAACTATAGAGTTTTCAGGATTAAGGAAGAAAAAAACGACATGACTTTTCAGGCAAATTAAATTGAGAGTTATTGGATTTTGCTGATTCGTAAAAACTTTATAATCAGGATGAGGTCTTTTAAATTAATAGTTTTAGCCTTGGCCTCAGCTTTATAGTCTACTTATAATTTCTTTTCTCGGTTATACAAAACAACAGCACTAAATTAAGTTCAGCTATTATTTTAAGAATGAATCTGCGTTCTGTAATCTGTTTTATCCAGTAGCGTACAATCAACGCCGTGCTCAGGCATATTTCCCCATAGTACACAAACTGACCAAACAAACTATAAAACATTTATTCTAAAAAACGACATTAGAATACAAATGTAGGACTCTTAAGACAAATTATCCTGAATTTATGGAAATATTGTTTTTGTAAAACTGTTTGAAAGATGAGGAAGAAAAATTTAAAAACTAAACTAGTTAATTTCAAGCAATAATTACAGTTCCAACAGAAAACGTATTAGTTACGGAGATTGCAAATTGGAATTAAGAAACTCAATGATTGGAAGTTCGACAAATAACACAAATTAAAACAAAACATTAAATGGAAAAGTTTTTTTCAATCAAATAAATAAACGATAATAATGAAAAACAGTTTAATCAAAAAATCTCAATGATTTGAAGTTGGATAAATATCAGAAATTAAAACAAATATTAAATGAGATTAAAATCAATTTACATCAAACTAAATCATCTCAGGACCGCGAAGAAACTGTAGAATTACAAAACAACGATAGACAAAGAAAAAACTTGTACAAAGTCCTCTTCAAATCAGTCACTGGTCACCCAATAGTTGGCTGTTATCTCTCCGACAAAAAAAACCCCTTTAACCTTGGTAAAATGACCTATAACCTATGCACTTATGCGCCAAAGAGTCCACAATTCTTCTGAAATAGTGAACTTAACGAGTTTAACCTTGTGAGTTATCAAATAAACTATCTACATAAGATAACCCTATACATTAATAGACACAAAATCTGTTCTCTGTTATACAGTGCGGTGCATCTGACATATATATTCCTGATACGTAAGAGACGATAGGTCAACTGTAGTTTAATTAGACTATAACGATACGATATTACGTCCCATAAGTTTCTTTGCCCACAGTCCAATATGGTCAAATGGGATGTCAGTTAATACTATTGAACGTAATGCAGGGTTCTGTATTGTTATAAGTCTATTATAAATCCGTTATATATATAACCGTTGTTCAACTCCGCACCCAAAACGAGTGTTCCATTACGTAAAGGCCCTATATACAAGGTATAATACTCTTCGACACCATTGAAAGGCGTATACAACAGTATTTCAACAGAGCTCAATGGTGCCATTTAATAGGGTTAAATAGGGTTGAATTCAATGAACAAAATGTCGTGGCAAAATCAGAATTGCCACAAGAACATGCATGGTTGTACCCCTTTGATATAAAAAGAAAGCAAAAGTTGGAGATGCGGTCATGAAGTTATGTGTTTGTTGAAAATGGACACATCTGGCGCTATGTGGGGAATTCGATGTTGGGTTAATGCCATATGGTTCAAAAACTAAAATAACGCCATTTAGTAACTTAACCACACTACACAAGAATTTTCTTAACCGTTAACCCTAGCTATGGATCAAGATCTATTATATTCGGCGCAAGAGGGCTTTGCATGGTCCGCAGGCCCTATACACAGGCAGAAGGAAGACTTGAACATTTTATCGGAGACTATTATCGAAAAACATTTATATCTAATTAAACCTTACTTTATCGGTGATTTCCGATCGCCATTACAATATAACAACATGCCGCTACTGATAGCCGACTATGTAACAATTTCCTTCTGAGGTTTTGCTAGATTTCTAATGTCGCCCTTAAGAACCACTTATAATTATATAGCAACCACTATCCCCGAGCATGGGGTTAGTTGTTACAAAATATTCGGCTAGTAAAATGTATACCATATCCATAGCAGATTATTCTTATGAAAATTACCACTCGTGAGAAGGAAAAATCATCCCTACCCAGATTTTTCCTTCTCGGGAGTGGACATTTTTTTATCCCAAAAATCATGTTACGTGGGATTCTTTTTCCCATATAATTCCACACGCCTCTATTTTTGACAAAACAAGAATAAACAAACGAAAATAAATAAAATTTGCAGCTAGTTCTATGACGCGGCTAGAAAGCGAGGCATTCAAATGACGTCTTTCCACAAGGGAAAAACGTCTTAAAAGAGCACACATTTTGATTGTCTGACGTGCGTCGCGCACTCATCCCTTATACGTAAGTGGGGATGAAGTTTCCCACGTGGTCTTCTCACACGGGTTTTGCGGAGTATTATATGGGAAAATATGTTAATCCCGCCCAATCTTTAACCCATGAGTGATATGTTTTTAATGTCAAACGTAAAAGCTGTCTTTTCATGAACAAACTCATTCATTTTATAATAAATAGGCAACTTCGACATGAAATTGTTTAGAAAGAAACAGATAGATGCAGACAGATAAACCAAATTTCGGCAGGAAACAAATTATACAAGCTGCGGAGATACCTTCATATTGAGGGCCAAAGCGGTATACATTCACTAAATTAAACATTCAAAACTTAAAATAAGCGCATAAAAACACACAACCTCGCAAAATTAAACTTTTCAAGAATACAACAAATGCAGCTAATAGAAATTTTACAGAAACCTGGATTGAGGGCTTTGATAAAAAATGTCGAATCATTTTGAACCTGAAAGACCTAATCTACAAAACATCTTGAAGGCAGGAATTATAAATAAACTTGTAAAAATGGCACATCCGTATGAATTTAAATTCATATAAGGGTTATATAGATGGAACAGGCAACCAACGAGGTAAAATTGTTGTCGAGACATACAAACTCGCTGCTAGAGTATACGCTGATGCAGCAGCACATGCACCTTT
>JAVFBY010322084.1:0-10143 GCA_034781015.1 Tonicella lineata
ATGTATAGCATGCTGTTTGCCAAATCTAGCGGGGCCCGTCCTGACAGTCAGTTTTCTAGTTTATGTCTCTTTCCGAGTTCGGGAAACACCAAATAAAACGTCTGTTCGGCATTGACTTATCAAATGGCGCATAAATGCAGGAAAAAATTTGAAAATCCGCCCAGAAATACACGTAAAATCATCAGATTGAAAGAATTGCGCAAAGTGTAACAAGAGTGATGTCCCTTGATGCCTAGAAATCAAACACCTCGGTTTAAACACCATCTGATTGGTTAAAAAACGTGTTAATATATGTCCATACATGAACGCTGGATGGTATGGCACAGTAAATTGACGGCCGGTTTACGGACCGCTGGTATTTAAAGGGTTAATAGTTGATTTAATCTGTCTTAAAATGGTGGCAAGGGAGACAATTTGATCCTTGCAGCCGGTCCTAAGTCAAATTATCTCCCTTGCCTCTTACTCTTATAAATATATAAAATGCTGTCATATAGGTGAAATACACCAGCGCATACATGTAGCAATCAATTAACTACAAAATCAGTGTAAAGGGCTGAACTCTTTAGGGATATTTAATTATATGTTGACAGTTACGTGAAGGGGGTGGCCTGGAACCTCTGGTATCGCTGTTGACCTCTAACAATGAAGAAGTAAGGAGAAATGCTGCCTGGGCTGTAAGTGTCTCTGCAGTCGATGAACCTACAGCTACAGAAATCTGCCGACTAGGGTAACTATTTATACATTACCATGATTACTTCTACTGTACTCTAATTTATTAAATAGGCTTTTTTGGGATAGTGTCTGACATTGTTTCTGTGTCTATTAAACAGAAACAACATTTGTAAGGATTAACATTTTGCTCTGTTTAAAATTAAAATATAATTGTTGTGCCTTAATGTTCATTTACACTGTGTGATTTATTGCAATGGCATTACAAGATTCACCTAATTTGTGATGTTACGGTTGGTCAAGATCAGTATCATCAAATGTCAACCAATCAAAACATCACAGATTATGAGAATCCCCTAAAGTCATTACAACAGATCATATCATGTGAGTGTACATTTAGAGTGTCACTTGTGGTATAATATTAAATGTTATTTTCCATATATTTATCATTATGTACATGTATTAGTAAAAATGTTGTAAAACAAAAAGTCGTATTAATAAATAATAATCTTTGTGAATTGATCCTAATTTTATTTTTTGTGTTAAGACATTATTTGTTATTTTGGGTTATATTTTGTACATTCACATCTTTTATGATTTTGTAGCCGCTTCGTAACATGTGGAAATCTGTCTATATTACCATTATATGCAACATTTATTATACTTTATCATTTTTACAGTGGTATGGGAATACTCCAAGAGATCCAGTTATCTACAACACGACAGAATGCTTTTGCAGGAGTAGCTCTTGAAAAACTGCTGGACAACAACCTGTCTGCAAAGTATGCTCTCACAGGAAGACTTTGTAAGTAAACCATTTGATCAAATATGGTGCAAAAAGACATGGGTTAAAAGACAATGGATAAATTGAATAAATAATTAACCTAAAGAAGCTAAAGTGTGATGAATATGTTTTGACATAGCCTCGTCAAATAAATGTCTTAATGTATTTTAAAGAAAAAAACAAAGAAACTATAAAGCAATCCAGCAAAAAAAAAAAAGATCTTTTGTATTAAAGTAAAAACATTTAAACAAATGTCATGCAAAAGGCAGTGGATTCATTGAATAAATAATAAACCTACAGAAGTTAAAGTGTATACACAATGATGAATATGTTTTGACATAGCCTAGTAGCATTAATGTCTTTTAATGACTTCTATAAAAGAAAGGAAAAGAAAAACCAAACCAAACTATAAAGCAAGCAGGCAAGCAAAAAAAAAAAATATATGTTTCTTTTTTTCTTTTAATCTTATCTATAGATACAATTTTACACCATCTTTGAATTTTCCATTTAAGTAATATTTATAATAAAACACCTGTCATATATAAGGCCCCTATTTATTTAGTGTCAGACTTACAATAAAAAGACTTCTTTCGCTTTGAAAAAACAATCAGTTATCTTTAATAATATATTCTGTTATATGTATATTTCATTAATGTAGAAATAGAAATTTTGTATGCCTTCTGTCCACCGGGGTACGAACCTAGAACCTTTGGCAAGCTGGGCCAACACTTCTCACACTAAGCTACAGAGGCTGTTATATTTATGTTACATGTAAATATATTTTGTTTGTAGCTGCTGCCAATGTTGTGAGTAATGGTTTCTATGACTGTGGACAGCTGAGACCAGAAGCTCGCTTCCTGTCACTGGAAGAATACAGTACACATGACCTCAACGACAAACGTCCCATTCTCTTGGTCAATGCACAGATTGAGTAAGTTAAAGTTTAAAGCCTCACTAACCTTTAAACAAGATGGAAGCTTAAAAAATATAAGCACACTTTTTATCACTGAAATGACATTTTGTTACCTTAAATATACAATGCAACGTTTCCCATTTTTGTAATTAGTCAATCAAGCGCTCTAGACGGCCAAAGACATTTGTATCTAACAGCTTTAGCTTAAACTAGTAGTGTACAGCTATCATACTTAAGGCGCGCATGTTGTGGCTCGTCTTTATTTACTATGGTACCATAATAAATACAATCTTTTACTTTGATTTTGAAGAAAAATAGGAAATCAAAACTTTCAGTTTATGGCAAAAATGAAAAATTCATAACTTTTTCTATCTGGGAAAAAATACAAAATGGCTGATTTTTCATTTCTAAATAGTTTTAGCCCATTTAGCGGATAGTGGGACAGGTATATATATCTGACTCTATTTTGTTATTAGGGTCCTTTCTGTGGCTGAGTGGCTAGCGCGTATGACCCTCTGTTGATGTGTGGCATGTGTTTAATTTGCCAAGTGGACCTGCTTAGGTCTATGATGGAGTCACATGAGGTGACTTCAGCCATTCCGGCAGTGGTTTTTACTAAATACTAATTAGTGCTGAGTAAAAAGTTGATAATCCGTTGTATATAAGGGAAATACTCTTGAGTATCATGACGTTAAACACCAATCAAACAAACAATTATATAATGAACTCCCAGCATGCTTATTAGGATAGTTAATAAGTTGGGAGCCTCTCTCATGGTTATGTCTTTCCCAAATCGTCATTCCTTTCACCATTGTTATTCATGAGAGCTAGTCTGCTCTTTAGCTACGCACAAAACATTGGTTTTATTCCACCTAAGTGGAATGTTGATAAACAAACACACTTTATTTATGCATACAATCTTTGGCATGAACAGAAACCCCCTTGGGGTTAATTATTACTATCCCTTGATGGACAAAATAGATGGTGTGAAGCATTACATGGTATGGGACAGCAGCTGCCAGTAACTTATATTTGAGTGGAGGAGCTTTTCTCAATACTTTAGCCAGGTTTCCTCAACCAATCATATTGACACAGCCATTATATAAGTGAAATAATCTTAGGAAAAGAATAAAACATCAGTCAAACAAGTTAACAACTTAAAAGTTATTATACCATTTGTCATCAAACAATATCATACTTTTTTTTACATTTTTATTCAATTTTTCTCAGCCTGTTTTTGGTATTTCATATTTAAGTTTATGAATTTATACATCAATGTATCTATGTTAAATCAAAATGACTTACAAGGTGAAACTAATGTTTGTGTATCTTGTACTCTCCTTTATAGTCCAGCCACATTACAACAGCGATCTGATTCTGAACTGAAACAAGACGCCTCTAAAACAAGTGTTTCTGGTAAATCGTCACGTACTGGAAGAGAATCTAAATCGTAAGTTATAAAACATGGATGTCTTTAAGAATTAAAATTGGCTAAATAGTTTTGGGATAGATTGAACTAATTTTATCTATTATCATCTTCATGGACTTATATAATATAATAAATATTAGCTGCTGACATTGTGGAAAAACCTTTATCTGTAGTCATTTGACTCTATATATCACTTCTAAATCATGGCAAAATGATTCTAACACAGCTTAGTCTATGTTTTCAAAAGTGTCCACCTTTTTATCTGAACTTTGCCTCATCAGTGCATTTGGCTCTATCTGTCTCTTTCATGCTTCTGTCTGTCAAATTATTTTTGTACTTTGATAAATGTAACTCACATTACACAATAATGAGTGCCCATCTATCTGGCTACACAAACTTGTCCATTAGTGAACAAATGAAAAAGTGTAGAAATTTCACAGTAAGTTGATATCTACATGTATGTGGTGAAAATTTAAATATAAAATTTTTAATACCAGTACTTGAAAACCTACTTTTCATAGAATGTTCAATTACACTGGTGCATGAATTATGAAAGCAATACTAAACTGGTCTTCTGAAAAGTGGTAGAATAATATTTATTATTTATATACCAGTGAAATATCAGGATACAAGTGATATTTCACTGCAGTGTAATAACACTTTTGCTAAAAAAATATTACATTCTTGAGTTGTGTCACTGTCACAACGCATTCTTTTCTATTATGACCTTTTATATACTGTGCCTTATATCACGACGCAACAATTATGTGACATCATTTGACGTCATGTTTTGAATAACGTCATTCTATTGACGTCACGTTTCGAACAAATATACCAATCTAAGCTGCATGTCTGCTTTCAAATTGTCATAGAAAATGTGGGAAAATCATTGTAATTGACAAATTTATTGACGATATAAATAATAAAAAGGATATTACACAGTGAAGTGTGAATACCATAATGTTGCTCTCGTGAATGGTGGAAACAATAACCCACTAAGGCTTCGCGTCTTGTGAGTTATCATTTTCACCACTCACTCGAACAATATTTATGGTATTCACACTTCACTGTGCAATATCCTCTATATATATTTAACTTTAAGTCAATATGCCATTTAAGCTTTTTAAAAAAATATTCCCCCCTCACTTAAAACATTCTCTTTCCATTTGTACAGGACTTTTGGGTGAGTAAATACACCTGTAACCTAATGTGTTGTATAATTAGCAGGAAGTGTTGTGTTTAATGTGTGCTGTTATTAACCCAAGTACCAGGCAATTTACTGTCATTTTACAGTTTTAATAATATTTAGATTGAGCCCCTGTGGTAATAAAACCATTACTCATATAAATTACTTTGATAAGGAAGCAGATCATTTCACTGTCATATAAATTACTATAATTCAGCCATATTATTATGCACTTTTATATTTTATGTGTTTGCACAGACACGGAAAGAAAATACACACTTTTCGTGTATTTTTTCATGTTCATCTTTGTGTTACAGCACTTATTTAATTACTACAACGTTATGATGTTTCATAATCATACAAATTTAGCGGTTGGTTGGCAGGAACTTCCTTGTGTTCACAGAGCTAGGGGGCATCTGGAAGCAAATCTGTTATGATGTCATATTTTTATACACCCGTGACGGGATGTATTATGGTATGGGGTTGTCTGGCCGTCACTTTTTGGTTTCCAGACATTAAGTTGAAAACCGCTTGTTGAGTGTTCCATGTGACAAGAGATCGCTTGGAATTGATTTTGGCGTATGCTGATCTACAGGTGGCGCCACCTGATGGCAAATTATAAATTTTGTTTCCACATGTAACTTGAAAACTTCAAATCAAACTTAGTACAAGTGTTCCATGCCACAAGACGTTAATCTTGATTAATTTTAGCGTATGTCGTCCTACAGGTGGCACAACCTGTTGGCAAAGTCAAAATTTGGTTTCCCTATGTTAACTTGAAAACTTCTTGTGGAATTCGATTCAAACTTAGTGTTCCATGTGACAAGACATCGATTGGGATTAATTTTGGCGTATGATGGCCTACAGGTGGAGTAAGTGTAAATTTGGTTTCTGGCCTTTAACTTGAAAACAACACATCGAATTCTAGTCAAACTTAATGTTAATATTCCATTTGATAAAATGTAGCTTAGGATGTATTTTTTAGGGTGAATCCGCCTATAGGTGACTACACCTAGTGTCAAAACCTAAAGCATGTACGTACTTACAATTTTTTTCCATTGTCATCACTCAAGCTATCTCTCTGCTTATATTCATTAACTTCACTACTTCAGATGTCTTGAACAGGTTCAAATTGCAAGGTCACGCGTCAAGGTTCATATAGAGAATTTAAAAAAAAACTGTCATCACTCTAGCCACTCTATCCCTGTGCCGTTTTCCAACAAACTTTAAACACATGTTTATAAAAAAAGTTTGTATTTTAAGGTTGTGACACCAAGGCCAAGGTCATTATGGCTACATGTATTTGTAGAAAAAGTTTGTCTCTGATTTAGCTTTATGGTGGCTTTTACTATTTTTGGATAATTTTAAATGTTATTTATTAAATTTGAAAATCTTGGCCTCTAATTCTAATTATTCTATATTTTTTTTCTTTTAAATGTATCCATTTTAGACAATGTCAATAAAATGAAATGCTATATTGCAAATGTGATTCGGATCTCTTCTTTCTCTTGAAATGCCTTGTTTCACTTTATATGAATATTCCATTTGGCAAGATTTCACATGAGATTTAGTTTGGCTTGTTTCTGTCTACAGGTTCAGAAATGAAACTTACTTTATTTTCATTTTACCCCAACGGGCGTACCCTGCTCAGTTGAGCTCTTGTTTTGTCCTGTCTTGTCTTTGATGTTGCCAGTGATGCAAAGCCAGAGTGGTTTCCTCCACCCATTTGACTGGCACGCTGTCATATAGGTGAAATACCCCAGAGCATGACAACACAAATTAATTAATCAATTACACATTCAAAAAAAAAAAGGAAATTGATTTCTTCAAAATGACACTAGCTGTTGTTTAATTGTTCTTCAATCATACTTAAATGATAGGAGGTCTGTTTGTACCAATGGTGATTGGACATCAGATTCAAGGACATTTTACGTTATAATAATTGGTGACTTCGTAATGTCTAATGGGAAACTAGAAAGACTAATAGGAATTAAAAGTACACATAAAAATAAGTATAGCAGCCATGAGATTGCAACAGTAAAAGAGGTTAAAATGTATATATATTTCCAAAAATAAAATAATACTTTTACAAGGATGTTGATTTATTAAAAAAATAAAAAAATGTTCACATGAAAAAAAGCATTACTTGCAAACTTTAAACATGTATTATCTGATAAATATGTCACTAGTTATCCATTATTGTTTTCTATTGCATATAATTTCTACATCTTGTAATACCAACAATCAGTAATGTGTTATTTTTTTAAATGCAGAGAGAGAAAATATTATATATTAAAAATATGGTATACTAGACAATTTGAATGTGGCAATGCCTTGCAGCGCTTATACATGTATTAGTCAACAAATTCTATAATGCATAAAATAAATATATTTATAAAAACGTTAGTATTTATTTCATAAAAAATAATAACATTTTGGAGCTCCTGTATGCTTTGTAGCTCCTGTTTATGCTTCTATAATATCTTTGACGTGTTCCTTGGTTTGGAAGTACATGTATAAGAAAAAATAATAATAACAATCATTTTATTTGTCAAATTGTCAAAATACAAAGTTGGGCTACATTCTTTAGAGTCAGTTTAGACCTCTTCAGTCTTTTGACCCCAGAATTTTTTGTTTATCTCTGTATCAGGAAAACCAAAGCCATGCGTGAGAGAGAGGAGAAACAGAAAGAGGAGGAAATGCAGGCCCAGCTGCAGAAAGAGATGGAGGAGTCAGAAAACAAACCATTCAGCCCCATCCCTGATCCTGTACTACTGAAATACATAGAGGACGTGGTGACTCGGATACAACCTCTACCATCTATCAGGCAACAGGTCGCAGATCTAGCCAAGTAAGACCAGTAGCTACATGTACATATGTACCTGCTGCTTATATATATTATGCTCAGTTGAATGTTATAGAAAGTCATATTTTCTCCTAATACACTTGCTATAAAACAGGTGTTAGGGGGCACATAACCTGATCACGCTTTTAGAGAACCGCATTACAGGCCTGTGCTGCAGACTCGAAGGGGAATACCCCAATGAGTTATATGGGGATTTTGATAGCCCAGAGATAAAGAAATAAAAAGGGGCTGTGTTATTCTCAACCCTCTCTACAGATTGTTTATATCCCAAAATGTTTACATGAGGATGAGTTTACTTTGAGTTATACGGGTGGTTGTTGGGAGTTTCCTTATGCTCTTAAGAGCTAAGAACATCATGAAACCGATTTGTTGTGGTGACTGCTTTATTGTCCTGTCCTGTGATGTTGCCAGAATGCCAGTGAAGTTGATGGTGGTTCCATCCACTCACAGGCTGGCACAATGTCATGGGAGTGAAATACATTAACTACGGTAAAACACCAATCAAAGAAACAAGGAAACAAACATTTTAGACACCTATGCACCAAGTGAGCATTTATTCTGTTCATTTCCTAGTTTCTTTTCCTTTAGGCAACTTTTGGCACCAGAGTGTCTGTTAATCACCCTTTAAACATGTTTCTAGTCCGGACAATCTCACTGACTTTACATTGTGCCATCATGGATTTTTCTATATACTTACTGTCTTTTTTCCCCTGTCAAAATGTTTTGTACTGTGTAATCTTTTATTTATTACATGTGGCAAATTTATGCATAACAAGACATTGATTAAGTTTGTTTTTTGATATGACTCTGTGGTTTGTTTCTCATATTGTATTAAATATTTATATATATTGACTTTAGAGATAAACCATAGAGGAATGGCTTTGTTCAAATTTGATTTGCTTGCTGCGAGATATATGACAGTCTTTGTTCTGTCATTGTCACTTTATAAAAATGTTTATCCAAGTTAATGGAAGTCAGATTATCAAGATTTTGAAAGAGTGGGATTTAACTTCTTTGTCTGCATTTATTAAGATGACATTGATCAGAAGTGTTTAATTTACTGTCAGTCTGATTTTATGAGATATCACATTGGGAAGATAACTCTGAGCCTGTTTCAGTTTATAGTAGTAATATATATATATAATTCTGGGAAGTTTGTATTTTTTTAAATGTAAGGATGACATTTGTCTACTGGTTTAATAGTGTTTCTTTGGTGATGGCGAGCGATCTCTGTGCCCTGGTGATCTCATAGCTAAGGGGCACCAGGAAGCCAGTTTGTTGTGGTGCACTATTTATTTCATCCTGTCCTTTTTCCTGTCTTTCATCTTTCATCTTTCATGTTGCCAGTGGATCAAGTGGGTTTCTTCCATCGGTTATGCTAGCACGCAGTCATATAGCTGAAATACCCCTGGGCACTGTGTAAAATCACAGTCAAAAGAACACTCTAATAAGGTTTCTTTAGTGGTTGGTGAGAGCTCCCTGTTCCCTGGTGCTCTTGCACAGCTTGGGGTTTAACGCCATACTCAGGGGTATTTCACCTATATGACGGTGTGCCAGCACAATGGGTGGAGGAAACCTCACTTGACATCATTGGCAACATAAAAGACGAGACAGGAAAAGGACAGAAAAAAGCTCCGGCTCAATCACCCGCATGTATTAAATAGTAAAAAAACGCTACACAACAGACATGTAAAAGGTTACATAAAGGTTCTGCATGTTAAAAAACTTACTGTTCCTCGAGAGTTGTCAATATGTTCACTGTTCAAAACATACCATTTTACCCCAGAGGGGCAAACCAATTAGAAAAAGAAAATGCAATTTATTTAGAACAAAATCAGCAGAGAAAAATATATAAAGGACAGTGTTTTGCCATGAGTTATTATAGGGATTCTGTTTCCGAGTTTAATTGTTCAAATAAGCCGACTTCAACAATGATCAATCATAACTCTTTCATTGGGATTGCCTAATTGTTATTGATCCATTGAGCAACACACCTGGCTCTAATTACTCTCTATTGTCAAATAAGCCAACTTCAAAAACCAATATTAACTATTTATCCTGATTGCTTAATCATAATAAATCCTTTGAAACATTTTGAGTAACCTTGGTGAGTTACTCTCTATTGTTTAATAAAGAGTACCGTAATTACATGTGCATATATATATATAAAGAAAAAACACTATACAAAATGTAGAATAACTGTGCAAAACTGCATATTCTATATATATTTTTATAAATGCAGAGAAAGAAAATGTGACATGCCTCCACTGGGGATCGAACCCGAGACCTTTGGCTT
>JAVFBY010322195.1:0-11724 GCA_034781015.1 Tonicella lineata
AATTGTAATAAATATAAAAATAAAAATTCGATCTTCACGACATGTACATAATTATATTCCTGAGAATCTAAGCTTTTTAAAAATATATAGATATATATGCTTCTGATTGATATTCATTGTCATAATGAGCTTTGAAAACACATTTTTTGCCCAAAATCGTCCTTGGGGTCTAGCAAGACCTTAAAGTCAAACTAAATACGAAAGTATAATGTTTTCAATAGATATATGCTTGTTCTATGCCTTCATTTAAACTTTCTTTCAATTTCGACTAAAAATGTGTTTGCCACAAGTTAGAAATTTATTGTAATTTCCACTTTTTAAAAATAATTATGGGGTAAAGAGAAAACAACGCTTGTCGATTCCTGTGTGAGGGTGACAACTGAAAGGTAAAATCATCAGGTAAACTCGGCTTGAGTAGAAAGGACTTCAAAATAAGTTCGTGACTACATGTGAAATATTGACGAGAGCTTGTGGATTGTCTAGACTGGTGATCAGAGGTCATGGGTGGCTGAGGAAATCTCTTCGTTAACGAACTCTATCAATAGAGGATGGAAGATCAGTCAGGTAGATTAATCAGTCTTGCCGGATAAGTTGTCTGTTTTACCTTAATGAGTCTGATCCAGGGCGACCCTAATCAGCACCTACACGTCTCCAAACTCAACACTTGCTAAATATTCTCTTTACACACATGAATATTGTATCAGAATGATGTACAGTCCTTTACTCATTGGTTGGACCACAACATTGATTTTATTAATTTCGGTTGAACAAGAGCATCGTGTGTTCTTCTTGTGAATATGATAGTAGACCCTACTACTGTGTTGTTTTTGTAGGACATTTTTTTTTATTAGTTTAGAAAACAAATAAAACTTTTGGTGGCAAGATTTTTTTTGAAAACTTTACAACTAGGCATTGGGTATGCCTGTTTGGTTACACTGACTTGTCTGTCTATTGTCGAAACCTCAAAGCTGTGAAACTCGTATCTTGCTGTGAAAATCGATGCCAATGAGGTCCGTGTCCATGTCGTGCTGGCCAACCACTCTGATTTATAGCTCAGCGTTTTGTTTTTATTTGGCGATGATAATAGGCTTAGTAAGTGAGAGAACACTAATATGGCCAGTGCTAGCTCCATAAATCAGACAGACTGGCTGCATTGATACATTGATAGGGTACCACTGACGTCATGCTCAAAGACCACCTACCAATGGACAGGTATGGTTCGACACTAGACGTTTCCCACTTGAGATGATACAAACCCCTCTTAGTCAGGTTACATGGTTTGAGAGGGTGAATGACGCATTGGGTAACCCGGGAGGATGACTGGAGATCGTCCAGTACACACTTGAAGCAGACTAGAAGAGAAACCTCATACATGTCTGTTTAGAGACAAAACACTGCAGTATTAAAACAATATTTATTGTTTTTTGTATGATGAGATAGTGAGGCTGTCTAAATTGACCGTGTAGTATTACATGCAATACAATCTGACAGGAGAAGTATGAAAGTGACCATCCTTTCTCCCCGGTACAAGGCAATCACGGGAACTGAGGACAGTGGAATGATTTAATACACAGTGGGGTCAGAAACGGTTGACAGAACGCTTCCAACTTCCACTGGCGAGGATGCTCGCTTCTCATAAATCATAGAGATACCTACAGATTCTTTTTCACTTATTTCCTTTCCAAAACGGACAGACGCTCCTGAATGAAAGGAAACCTATTAGATGCATACACGAACACTAAATCAAAAGTCGTTCATTATTTTTATCAACGTTACACACAATCATGTTAAGAGTTTCTTCTCTGCTTTGCTTAAGAATTGCATGCAGTAAACATGAAACATATTGTGGATGCTTGTGTGCTCTATTTAAATTTTCACTCCTTTTATTAGTTGCCGTAAGGGCTGAAACCCATAAACCCTACCCTCGACATGACAATTTTATGACTTTGGTGAAGCCAATGGCACGACGTATCCTTTTCTGTCACACGAACAACCCAAACATATATTAAAAGGGTAAATCTTTCCAAGTTGATCTGCAGAGTTAAGTAACAGCCCCACTGACTTTACACTCGTCACTTGAACAGGCACTGCCCATCTTTTTAACTCTCAGCTTATTAGATTTAAGGAACACCCCACTGACAAACACGGGACATTTGAACAGGTACTGTACGACTTCTCAGCTCATATAATAGTATTAATCTGTATTCACCAGTTGTCCTATTACAACAATAATACAGTACATGCACTTTAATTGTAGAGAGAAAATATCGGCCTCAACCTGGTATTAATCCATATATTTACATTACCCGTTACAGGTACATACATGCCTTTTTAGCTAAAATAACTTTTATGGATGTTTTGGATTGGTCGATCACTTGTTTTTAAGGCTTTGATCGGGAGTATTTCACATAATGTGTACCACGGCAATGTTTTCCAAAATAATTTAAAATAAAATGTAATGTATAATAGTGTATAGGAATGATAATGTTTGTGCAGTGCTTTCTGTTTTGTTTGCTTGGAGCAAAGGCCAAAGGCAATGAAACAAATTGTTTCTTTTCAAGGGGATCAATTTCTACTTCGCTGATACATATCATTGCCAAATTATAATGCAAGGCATACACCTGATCAAAAATATCAACTTCAATACATAAGTCTTTATCGACATCAAAGAGTTGTCACAAAAAAACACGTCAAGGTGCACTATTGGTTTTCCTATCATTTCTTCTTGGTAACCGTCACGTGTTTCTGTGTGTATATAGATGACAAGTAACGCGGGAAAAGCCAATTGCGCACCTCTACAAAACACGACTGAAACCACAACAATCCAAGCATCTAATTCTCATTTTTCTACAGAATAACTCAATCTAGTGTCCGAATGATAGTATCGGATTTTAAAATGGACTTGGAAATCCGAGGATTGAGGCATGTACGAGAATTTACTTAAAGAGACAGAACACGTAAAGTTAGCCTAAGTTAACAGATGTCATAAAGCAGTTTCTCAAAATACTGTCCTTGCATGGTACAAACAATATTAAATACCTCCCAATTAAGATGCCCTCCATGTGGGGAAATTGTTCATTATCTCACAAAAGCTTCACAAAGCATTTAGTTTTATGGTGGACTAGTTTGCGATTTCATAATATTAGCATTTATTCAAAAAATGTTATTCAAATCTTTCTTCAAATCCTTGACATAGTAATTAACTGTTAGTGTATTATATCTTACATATATGTATGTTGCTTCTCTTAAGTTTTGATTTTGGCAGATATTTGGGGAATTTTTGGCATATTTTATTAAATTAGCAACATAAACACCATATAATGTTAACAGAAGTCCATCATCCAATCGATTGCTTTGTAAGACGCTAATTAAACCATAATACATTTCCACAGATTCTAGGCACCTTTTTGCAGACTGCTATTTGCTCGGTATTCCTATAGAATTGGAGTCAGTTCTATTTTTTTTAAAATAGTGTAATGACACAGTAGTTGACATTCCCTGGACAAATGTTGTGTTTGTCTATTCCAGGCAAACTTTGGAAATTCGATTCATTTTAATCCAGCCTCGTGTTTGTGGTCAAACCTCCAAGTGTTCTCTTTCTGGTTTAGCAAATACATGACATTGTCAAATACCAATAATAAAGTTCAGCCCATAACTACGTTCCTAACTTTGTCATCTCTTCCTCTACTTAATTGTAACATCCGTTCGCAAGCTAATAATGATATTGACAGTGATTTTATTGTTTTGCTATTCTTTTGTCCAATAAAACATAAGTATAACTTTTAAAAAAGCAGTGTTAAAACTTGTATGTTGCTCTATTAGACAATTTAAATCCCGATAAATACTTGCTGCTTGCATTCTGTTTCATTTCTTGGATATATCATGTGTTGATCTATTTCAGGTAAAGTTTGAAAACTCGGTTCATTTTAATGCAGCCCCTGTTTGTGGTCAAACCTCTAAGTGTTATTCATTGATAGAAAATATGTGACATTGTAAAATATTAATAATTCCTATAATTGGAGTCACTTCATTTCTACTTTGTAAATAGTATATAATACAGTAGCCATGCAACATTCCCTGGATATATGTTTTGTTGGTCTATTCCAGGCAAATTTTGGAAATTCGATTCATTTTAATCAAACCAAGTGTTTGTGGTCAAACCTCCATGTGGTGTCTTTCTGTTTTAGCAAATACCTGACATTGTAAAATACCAATAATAAAGATCAGTCCATAATTTTGTTCCTAATTTTGCCATATCCTCCACTAATTGTAAATAATGACAATGACAATGATTCTATTGTTTTGCTATTCTTTTTTCAATAAAACTGTTAGTAAAACAGCAGTATAAATTTTTAGAATGCAATGTTTTACTTGTATCTTGCTCTATTTAACAATTTGAATACCGATAAATATACTTGCTTCTTACATTCTGTTTCATTTTCTGGACATACCATGTGTTGGTCGTTTCCAGGCAAACTTAAAAAATTCGGTTCATTTTAATCCAGCCCCGTGTTTGTCGTCAAACATCCAAGTGTTATTCATTGATAGAAAATACATGACATTGTAAAATACTAATAATTCCTATTAAAGGGGTCACTTCATTTTCAATGACTTCATTTCTATTTTTTAAATATCATACAATAGCTGACATTCCCTGGATATGTATTGTTGGTTTATTCCAGTTAAACTTTGAAAATGCGGTTAATTGTAATCCAGCCTCGTGTTTGTGGATGTTTTGTTATGTATTTATAGAAAATACATGGCATTGTTAAATACCAATAAAAAAGTTTAGTCTATAACTATGTTCATAACTTTGCCATTTCCTCGACTACTTTGTTAATACATGCTACTTGTAAGTTATAAAATTATTATCATGCTACTTGTAAAGTAATAACATCAAAGTTTATACTCGCATACATTATCAATAAATAGTGCTTCAGAAATGGTAAAATAACTTGTTTAATCAGAGTAAGCAGGTATATATAGCCCTTAATCTTAATACACAAAGACACGTGATTATATAAATACCGGCATGCGTTTACATATCAGATTGTAATTGATAAAGACATTTTTCCATTTGATATACTGACGAATGTGTTTTCCATTAATTACATGTCCGAATCAATTAATATGCTCTCAGACATCGGGATTTAATGAGGGCTTACAGCTGATGTTTTAATTAATAGTTGTCTTTTCTTAACAAGACAGGTCTGGAATCATACCACGGAAAGAACTGGTATTTATCTGAATATCCCACTAATGTCAAACATTTAGAACGGAAATATTCTTTCTATTCTTTCTGTGGCCTTATACATTTGTCGTTTCCTAATCGGAATTTGATAATGTATATCGTTTAGATTTTTAGTTCATTATTTGACATACAATTATGAGTTCGTATCAAATTTTAGATAGTACAGAATTTTGCAAAGTTTTTTTCTAATTTTTGTTTTATTTGTTAAGAAGTGAGAATGCTAAACATCTTGACCTGCTGTTAAACTTACAAAACGTTACCCGCACCAGCTGTCAGTGTACATGTTATAAATATAGCCACTTTTTTGCTCAAACTACACACCAAACCATGTAACATATACTTTCGTTTATAACTTAAACGCGTTCGTTTTGTAAGGCTCATGATTTACGGACTTTCTTAATCTATAACCATTCACGATTCAATACACATCAGAACTATTCAAAAGTAAATAAACATTGAAAGTATAATTTAAATTCAATCAAATGGTAGATGTATTTAGCTTAAAATATGCATTTGTGTGCTTAAAAAAGTATTTTCAGAATTCTTAATAAATAATTTGACAGAAAGAATGTGCGATAATTCTCTAAGATGCAATACATTCAATTTTATCATTTGTATTTGTACAATTCAAAGATACTTTTTAAATACCATTGGTACTGACAGCAGTTATAAATGCAGCAGTTTAGCCCTTTTGTAAAGTATGTATTAGGCATTGTTATATTCTTGCTCAAATTTAGTCTTTTCACACTTTCCCTTTATTAACATTTAAAGAGTTTTGCATCCAAGTTGACAAATATATAAATATATTACAATTTATGTTAAAGTCTTATGTCTATTTAGATAGCCTTATTTTAACAGTGTTTAGGAGGTGTGCAAATGTATGTACTATAATATAATAGCGCATATTTTTGACATAAGAATATTTGTCCTTTTTACATATACCAATCTTTCATGCAAATATATCTATATCCAATTATTGAAGTTCTCAAAACACGATAGCTTGATTTTACTCATGGCTACTACCCCTTATTTTGTCAATTTCAGGAGAATTGCCTTGAATAAAATTTGTCTCAGTGCCATGTATTATTCTACAATTGACAGTGGAATAACAAATTTTCGTATTACAATAAAAATGTAAACACCAACACTTTTAAATTTGTATAATGTTGATACTATGAACATACAATTTTTTTAAAATCTAAAACTCTTCATAAGTAATTAAACTAAATTGATTAAGTTATCTCTAATTGTAACATTTTTCAAGAATGTATAGAGAAAAAATTAAAAGTCATTCTTTGGACTAGACATGGTAATTTGAGAGCAATTCATCCGTCCTCTAAGTCAAGGGTAAAACTTTATAACTTTATTTTTTTTTTACATATGTACATAGTATCTCAAAACAATGGCTTCTTTTCCACTGTTATTTTAACTACTGATTACTGAAGTTAATAAAACTGAGCATGATCTATTTCTCTTTTGTCTCTCTCAACTGTGTCCAGTATGCTATTTTAAAAAAGAAAATATCTAAAGATGTTTACATTATCTTAAGTTTAAAACTTTAAAGACTTACATAGGCCACTGTGTCCCAATTTACCTACGACATGAAACAAAAAACTTATAGTTTTTAAGCAACAAAAATGATGGCGTATTTGAAAATATACCAACAAAATCGTTTTGGTATGCAGTGTATTTGGAAAATTTATTACAAAAAAATGTAGCCTAAACATGAGAAAAAAAAAGTTAAAAACAATTCCCAAACTTGTGTAGTATGTGCATAGTACGTGTAAAATATATCTAGGAATTAAAAGGTAAGATGACATGGTAGGTTCTTTATTATTTATTTATATTCCCATCACTTCAGCTATTGCCTCACAAGATATGTTGAAAAGATTCTGTATGTCCCATTGTCATGTAAAATACAGCTGGCTAGATTTTCGAGATGCCCCTCTCAACCAAGTCACAAGCAAAGAATTTATTTTCTAAGCACGTCATAAACTTTTTAAATTGGACATGGGGATGTGGGTGGAAGAATAGAGATGGCTGTTTCAATAGTTTATGACCCTGGCTATGGGTGGGAGAGAGGGGCTGTGTGCCTGGTCACTACCCTCTCCGGGTCCGTGCCAGCCTGGGGCGAGCTGACTTTACCCACCTTCAAAGTCCCGCTATTGAAGGCCCCACTAAAGAAACTAAATTTTATGACGACCAAATCGCCGTTTGACATTATAGATAGGAGAACACTGGGCTCTAACTAAAGCTATTAAACACTTAAAAGAGACCTGCAAGTCACAATTGGCTAGAGATAGTCCTATATGTTTACTTCTATTGTATTGTTCTGGGAGTATTTTATGTGCTAGTCACTCGATAATGATGGTAAATGACTATTTACGAAGTTTATGACGTTCTAGAGACTAAAGATCACCCGGAGTCCCTAGCCCCCAGCAGTTGTTAGCACCAGAATTTAAACTGCCACATTGATAATTAAAACTGAAACACTGTAGACAGTCGTCGCGGCCTGCTTCAGCTACCTTCGTCAAAGCCATATAGGGAAATATTATGGGGGGTAATAAAATTTTATGAGCGAGACCTTTCGTGTTTATGTGTATGTAAAAATGTTAACCCCTTAAAAAGAGAAGGCATCATAAATCTATCAAAATGGCGGCCCATTAAGAAGGCCATGTTTATAGGTGTAGTAATTCCGCTAACCTAGTTAGTGCAAAACAGATATTAGAAGAGACAAAACGCCTTTACAGAAGAGTCGAGATGGGACCTCGGACTTACGCAAGTTTTATTTAATTCGGAATCTCTCACTTTTGTACAAGTTAGGATAGTTTTTACTACTTTGCGATACTACAATTGATTCAGGAGTGTTACCACCTAGTTTGAGAACTCATAGAAACAAGTTATAACACATCAATCTTATAGAGCAGAGATTAAGGTGTATTTTAAGGTTACTTACCAACTATTCCCATCCATGGATAGAAGCTTGAATTGTCGAGAGGAGGGCTGTGATCTGGAGCGTTCATGGGATTTGAAGGCGAGTCATGCCGTAACCTTCCTTGGCTATCATGGATATGTAGAGGATGGATGTGTGCTGATTGACCGACTGACGAGGTACGCAAATCGAGTTCTTCAGCCCCGACTAGTGGGTGACTTTCACGGTGACCGTTGAGGGTTAGTTGACCGGTGTCATGGGACTGCATATGAGTGGGAAGCGGTGAATCTCCGAGAACAGGGTTGCCCCAGGTTTGATTGTGTGAGTGAGCCCTTTGGGGCATGGGACCGTATCTTCTGGGAGACAGGGATGAGGGAAGAGGAGAGGATTTCTCACCGTGGGGACTGCCTCCACAATTCGCCTGTATTGTTCTTGAATCTGTGGATCCCACACGGTTAGCCAGAGTTAAGATTCCTGCGTCGTTAGGAGAGTTCGAAGCTAGATTCCCGTTAGATCTTGGTGGAGGGGAGAAAGATCCAGCGGTCAGATTTTGACCACTCACCCCGGGATAGCCAGTACATCCCTGTATAGGGTAGCCTCCCGAGGCCTCACTGAATCTGGACGATAACAAACCATAGCCATTCGAACAGTAACCGCCAGCATATTGTGGTGTTGTGTCAGTCGAATATTGCGCCAAAAATGGAGCAGAAAAATATGAGTTCATTCTGTGAAAATTATGATCAGTTATCTGGCACTACATGCGCTATGAAACGAGTGATTTGTGGCATTGGAGACTCTCACTCGACCAAAATAAATCATTCTATCTCGACAAAGTTCTATGTTATAGCTCCGACCAATCAGAATCGAGGACAGAAGCGATGAAGGGCTGGGCTCTGGCAAGACCGCAGCACGCAGATAGTACAGAGGCGCAACAGAAAGTAGTGACCCATGACAGGGACTTATAGGGGCTCATTGAAGGTAAGAATTCTGTCTGATTGATTGGATATTTCACGGAAATTAGATTTGAGATCAATACAGACTAATATACGAAGGCTTCCTCTTGTTTTATACCGGACCTTATCTACAATTCGTCACCGGGAGAAGAATCAAAATGGCGATGTGTTACGATTGACCTGGAAATGCGTGAATGAATCAAAATGCGAGAGACAGGATTTTTAAAACCTTCTTTTGTCGTAAATTATTTCTCAACAGAGAGTTGATAGGATAGGTTCAAGTCTGACAGTTTAATGTGGATCGGCATTACCCCCATAGGTCAAAAGCTCGCTGTATTTAAACCTTCACACTATCATTAAAAATGGACATAAAACGCAAATATATATAAAAGAAGATTTTTGTTCTGAAAATTCTTTACGATTTTACACATTTAAAAGCATTTTCAATTTATTGTAAATCCCATTATTAGTGTTTTAATATTATGAAAAATTTAATGTCACTAATTGCAACCATGAATATATCTTTAAACTAATTTACCGGTGGACATAGTTGTATTTATTGAGTACAAATATAATTCATTTTTTATACTTAAACTTAAGACTTTAACTGACTTAAACTTAAGACTTCAAGTATTTTAATAGTAAAAGTCTATTTATTTATTAAATAATTAAACTTAGGATATTACATTAAGCAACATACTATTATATAAAAACGAGTTTATTTTACTTACTCAATCTCAGACAGGAAAGTTTGTTTTTACAATAAATTAATTAAAGCTAAATGTAGTACAATTATTTCTCATAATAGCAAATTTATATATTTAATTCTTAGAGAAACAACCTCGCTCGACTTTGTATATAAACGGGTATGCAACGCAACTTAACAGATTAAACTGTTGGACAAACTCGAGTTCTAATTTTTATATACTTTGCGAACAATTAAGGCGAATTATAAAATGTCATTCCATATGTTATATGTGTGTTTATGCTGCTAAATATATAAGTTAAATCCGAACATAAATACATTAAACGCATTTAACTTTTAAGATGTGCTTTGATTGCTATCCAAATAATAGATTTTAATATCGTGTGCTTAAATATTTCGGAAACATCATGTTGAAGAAACGGTGATTGCAATACCGTTTTTAGAACAATCGCGAATTTATTTTATTCAGCTAAACACGTTACCAAGTCAAATAAAACAGCCAACAAAAAATATATAGATTACCAGTTGAAAAATAAAAAGGACGAATCAGAGGAAAGATTAGTTTCAGGGAAACGGCAGAAGTGCTTTTCGAGTAAAGGCAATTTCACTTTCTCGCCAATTTTCTAAATGCTGTCACAATAAAGTTCATCTAACCGCTTTACCCAAGCAATTTGTTTTCTTTTTCTCTTCGGTATTTTAATGGAAAAGTGAGAAGTAAAGCTGGTTTGTAGACATCTCAACAATTGAACTGCCTCGACAAATACGTTCTGCAAATTATACTTGTCTTTGTGATTATGCTCTGTAAGGAGTAGGGCTTTCGGCAAATCTCGCCTGCCTAGAACAAGGGATTGTTTCAGGGGGACTTCAGCCTCACGCACCTCATACTCATTCTCCGTTGTCACCCAACCTCAAATAAACCTGTATTTAATTCCTCTAAAATGCACTACACAATCTGCTTATCTCTTTACGACCTTGCTGCTTTCCATACTAATTGAAAACTGTAATTAACAATTGGGTCTCTTCATTTAGGTTTGAATTTTGTGTTAACATACATGTAGTAACTCGAACGCTAGTACTTCAATTCACAAATATCTCGTTGAGTTTTGCAGAATGTATTTATGTTTCATTACGGTACGTTTTTCTGTAATTCAAAAATATATCGTGCTATAAGAGTCCAGCGTTGTCAGAAAAAAACAACAGAAAACGAAACGTAAAATATGTCGAAGGATTAGAGTAAATAATTATAAGAATTTGATAAAACATTTATCGCCCTATTATACATTTATTAAACCTGTAGTTCGACTGACGAGTTTAACGTAATACACAAGCGGTGTTATTCCAAGAGACGATGGCATAATTAACTCTAAACTATTGAGTCCAGATGCAGTTACGTTTATCGGAATTACACTAATTGTGTGATACATTTATAAACTGCTATAAATTTAATTTTGGCTTTTTCCTTTTCCCACAAAAAAATCACGGCATAATCTAAATACTTAACTTTACAGCATTGGTTTTCTCAAAATACCTTTCATCGTTGTTTTTCTTTAACTATACATGGATTTTAACATTTATAAAATGCGGAACAAATAAATGTATTATAGATGGTTTCAAATCCTTGTTTATAACACTGACGTTTGGATAGAGGCCCTTCTGTCGTTTTTTAAAAGAATTGATATTTATCTTTTATAAATAAGTACTTCAATTCACAAATTATCTTTTATAAATAAGACAAAATTATTTCTAAATTATTTCGTTGACCAGAAACGTATTTGTATTTATTTAAGCTGGTATTTATAATTTTCTTGAGCACTTTTCCGTTATATTGTAGTTAGCTTTAGGTTTCACAAGCATAACTATAAGAAACTAATTTACCACGGAC
>JAVFBY010322196.1:0-16841 GCA_034781015.1 Tonicella lineata
CTTTTCGTTAATCCCACCCTTAACTTTGTACGCTAAGTGGTAGATTTTAAATAACTAAAACTGAAAAATTTAAATATGCTTCCAGCATATTAAAATGAAGGGAAGAATAAGGGGCGACAACTCCCCTTGATAAGACATTCGTATCTTAGCAAAAATCACTCTTGTAAGCTTATTGGGCTAAATTCCGCTTTCATTCTCGCAAATGGTCCGTATCTATTCTAACATTATCCGTTAGCGATGTTCCTCGGTCACTATCAACTGTCACTGAAGCGTAATACGGCAGGATCGATTGACGAAAACTAGGGCCCTAATAATATCGATCGGCATGCTGTTTTACGGCGAGTTTGATCTGTACCATGATTTCTCTTGGCTCATACACGATAAGTACACATTAAATAATTTTAATTTCTGCGGTATTATTTTAATTTATGAACTAACTTTAATACCACTTAAAATCGTTGCTATCTGAATTTACTGAAAAAGCTAATTTTGAGAGCCTATGTATCTTATCTAAATTATTAAGTGCTCATGTCCTACGGTATAAAATTGGGCGTATTTTAGCTACATTTCGATATTTTGAGTACATTTGGGTAAATCTTCGCTGGAAAAAAAATTGTAGGCTTTGCCTCCACAGACAATCAATTTTGGGACATTTGGCAGGGCCAACACTCACCTGATCAGCCACATATCAAAGCTGAATACTGATCAATAGTGACTCAAAATGTCCATATATCAGCTGTAGATAAGTTAAAGCCACACTAACCCCTAAACAAGACGGTAGCTTAAACAATAAAAGCCTAGCCTACTTTTTATCACTTAAATGACATTTCGTTACCTAAAATACTTAAAGCAACGTTTACCGTTGTTGTAATTTGTTACAAAGCCTTGTAGGCGACCAAAGACATTTCATCTAACAGCATTAATTGTGCCCAGTTATCTTAGACAGCATTCAACAACAACAAAACAAACTATAACTGTCGTCAAATTTCTGGTTTCATGAGCTCTTTCAAAATAATTTCTTAAAATAATGAAATGGTATCTATGGGATTGATGTTAAAGTGATATTTAATTGCTTTCCTGATAAGGTGGAAATTTACACTTCATTTCCTTTCCAAAGACACAATTTAGCTAAGAAAAATGTTAAAAGTATTTAAAGGGTAGGACTATATTGAGAGTTGTTGACCCTGTCTGTATTTTGACGGGTACAAAGTGAATACAAACTTTTACTTTGATGTTAAAGAAACATAGAAAATCTAAATTTTCAGTTTATGGCAAAAATGGAGAGTTAAAGATACATTTGCTCTCAAAATATGGCATTTTTGCTGTTAAAACAGAATCAAATGAGTTATACTTATTTTTCTGAAGAAGCCGAAGTTAGGAGCTTTTCGTTAATCCCACCTTTAACTTTGTACGCTAAGTGGTAGATTTTAAATAACTAAAACTTTCAAATTTAAATATTCTTCCAGAATATTAAGATGAAGGGAAGAATAAGGGGCGACAACTGGCCTTGATAAGACATTCTGATTCATACCTTAGCAATAATCAGTCTTGTTAGCCTATTAGGTGAATTTTCGCTTTCATTCTCGCAAATGGTCCGTATCTATTCTAACCTTATCCGTTAGCGATGTTCCTCGGTCACTTTTAACTGTCGCTGAAGCGTAATACGACAGGACAGCTTGTTAATCGATTGACGAAAACTAGGACCCTAATAATACAGATCAACATGCTGTTTCACAGCGAGTTCGATCTGTACCATGATTTCTCTTGGCTCATACACGATAAGTACACATTAAATAATTTTAATTTCTGCGGTATTATTTTAGTTTATGAACTAACTTTGATACCACTTAAAATCGTTGCTATCTGAATTTACCGAAAAAGCAAATTTTGAGAGCATATGTATCTTTAAGTAAATGAGATATTTTCGGATTGCGTCACATGCGTAGGTGTTCGTCACTTGACTGATATGGATACGCATTGAGCAAGCACTATAGTATTCCCTTTTGCTCTTGATATCAGTCGACGTGTGCCTAACCCATTCGGCGATTCCCAGTTGGCTTTGATCGCAAGCATTTTGTAAAATCTCGACATGTTCGTTATACAAACAGATTGACTGCTTCCAGTTGTCCTCATTTTCACCGGATCGCATGTCGACCTGTTTTTTGCTTAAAACATAACGTGTTCAGGTAAAGACATGATGTAAAGTGAACTAGGAGATTGCGTATTTCTGTCCTTTAGACAATTTGTTACGGATCCATACTTTCCATTCTATAGAGAGTATATGTACGTCTTCACTGGTATTTGTATAGTCAGCAAGAATGACAAAATAATGTCAGAAGTCAAACGAAAATGTTTTGTTGAACGCTGGAAACAGATTGGAAGAGTCTGAAGCTGTTTAATTAAGGATAAATAAGATAATAAAATGTACTGTTTCATCACCCTGTCAGTATAATGTCAGTCAATTCCCAGATCTTCTCTATAGACTATGATTTAGAAAACTAAAGGGTTCTGGTCTTCCAACCATTTGACATTTCTTTCAACATTAATCTTACTGGAGACAGAGTTTAAGTAAAGGCTATTTTGTTTCTGACACGTCTCAATAGTCGGTCGACCCACGGACTTTGTGGATCGTGATTGAAACTGTCTCTGGTAACGAGAATGGTCGTGAACTGAACGCGGTTGATTGCCTGCGATAATTGGGACTCCATTGATGCAATATTCTCCTGGGAGGTTTCACAGCTCGTATATTTTGTTTTATCTTTAAACACAAAGCTATTAGATAAAGACATTCTGTAAAGTAAACTAGGAGATTGCGTATTTCTTAGCATTATACTATTTGTTACGGATCAATACTTTTCATTCTATCTGACTTTTGTTGTATTATAACACACGTTTGAAAAGAGGCTAAAGACGTCACGTAGGAAACTGATTTTAATATCGAAAAACAACACTATTCTATGTATGAACTATAGCAGTTTTGTTTATACAGTCTTCATATATTCCATATCCTTACACTTATGCGTTAAAACATTATAGTATTTATTAATTAATCGGTGTTTTGTATAAAGGCAGCAAGAATGACAAATGTGTTGCTACATACATTAGGCAATAATTAAAGCACACTCGACATAAACACCTGAATTGTTATACGCCAATTTAAAGCAATAAAAAGTCAAACGCAAAACCTTTCTTGGACGCCGGAAACAAAATGGAAGAGTCTGACGCTGTCTTATAAAGTATAAATAAGATAATAAAACTTACTGTTTCATCACCCTGTCAGTATAATATCAGCTTATTCCCAGAACTTCTCTATAGACTATGATTTAGAAAACTATTGGTCCTGGTCTTCCAACCATTTGACATTTCTTTCAACATTTATCTTTCTGGAGACAGAGTTTAAGCAAAGACTATGTTGTTTCTAACAAGTCTCCATAGTCGGTTGATCCACGGACTTTGTGGATCGTGATTGAAACTGTCTCTGGTAACGAGAATGGCTGTGAATGAACGCGGTTGATTGTCTGCGGTAATTGGGACTCCATTGATGCAATATTCTCCTGGGAGTTTCCACAGTTACATAGTAACGTTTTGTCTTAGGGAACAAGAATCATTTGAAGACATTTTGAAAGGTCAACTATGAAATTACGTCTTAGGGAAGGCAAATTTTTTGTTGAACGCCGGGAACAGATTAAAAGAGTCTGAAGCTGTTTTATTAAAGAGATGCAAGAGAGTAAAATTCGTTTAACATTATCTTTCTGAAGTCAGTGTTTAAGCAAAGGTTATTTTGTTCCTGACACATTCCTATAGTCGGTCGATCCACGGGCTTTGCAGATCGTGAATGAAACTGTCTCTGGTAACGAGAACGGTCGTGAACTGAACGCGGTTATTTGCCAGTGATAATTTGGACCCCATTGGTGCAATATGCTCCTGGAAAGTTTCACAGCTAGTAGAGATTTTGTCTTTAGGTCCGTTATAGCGGAAAGTGAGCTCCTTTAAAATATCTAAAGTTAAGAAATACGCAATCTCCAAGTTTACTTTTAAAAAAGTCTAGACTTTTTGAAAAGTAAACTTGGAGATTGTGTATTTCTTAGCTTAAGATATTTTAAAGGAGCAACACTTTCCGTTATAACGGGTATCTATCTTATGAAAAATTTATGGTTTTGCAAAAATATTGCATAGACAACATATTGGGAAATGCATTTAAAGATCGAAACTAAATAATAATGCTTATATATATATTTCTCATATATCCAATACCTTTTTGCTTTGAGATTTTGTATTTTCCTGTCTGCAATAATGCGTATCGACATATTTGTTTAAATTGTTGTCTATTTATATAGACCAGGTAAATGCTAGTAGATATCTACGCCATTGGACAAGCTTACGTGTAACTTGTTTTAGTTTAGCAGTAAACTGCTTATCCTTCGGCAATCTGGCCCAGGTTACCCAGACTATACACGTCATAGATGCAAATGTCTTCAAAGTATTGTTTTCTTTCCTTTCAGAGGTTTTCTGCATTATTCACCATGTTGCAGTATTGTGGTTTATTGCTGACTGTTACAATAACTCTAGCTGTTCCACCAAGGAATCCTAATGAATTCGACATACCAACTCCTACTATAGCTTCCACTACAAAAAGTAAGTGTCTTGTTCGCATATCTTGTTTTACTGACATTAATTTAGATTAGAGTACTACTGGGGCTCCACTGTTAAGCTTGGTGTAATATAACTCTAGTAGAAGTGTAACTCCAAAACCGGTTTAACTCATTTTGATTGCAGTATGTTGTCAATTGGTACTGATGTTTATAATGGATAATTTTTATTAAGAATCCCAAAAAGTTTCCTTTGATCAAAAATATTTCTGTGTTACTATTTTTTCTTCTGCACAGTGATTTATGTTCTTGTGTCTCATTGTTATCTTAACTAAAGGCATATCTATTTCTTTAATTCCACATATGTATTATTTCCAGCATCGATTTTATCTTGTTACTAAACTTTAAATAGGGAGCGTAAGCAGCATTTTTCGTTATTTTGGGATAACACTTTCTTAGTTTGAACGGATTCTAGTTCAGGAAATTGTGCAGACTGAACCCCGTCTGGGAATCGAACCCACGACCGTCAGAGTCAGGCATGGACTCGCCAGCAGTAAATGTCGATTTATGGACTCAGTCTTCAAAATTTTCTGAACTAGAACCTGTTCAAACCAAGAAAGTGCTATCCCAAAATAACGGTAAAAAATACTGTTTAAAAAACTTGGTTTTCTGGAACTGACCGCTTATAGGTTGATTTTTGGAAGGATTTTGTTAACGGTCTCTATCATTTGCGTTTAGAAATAGTACTGAAGCTTGAATATTTTATGTGGCTTTGGTAATAGGATGGATTAACCATTATCTTGTACACTCGTATAAATATTCACATACTATTCGGGTGATTTGGTCCCAGGTCATTTTGCGTTATTAAATAAGCCGAACGTGAGTAATAATATATGTACTTGCTATACAGCAGATCTAGCGACAAAATGTTTTTAAATGTTGTAACGAGATAGTATCGATATAAGGAATTTAATAATTGCACTAATTTGAATTTTTATCAAAACATTACCACGTTCCCACCTTGCCAGAGTCTCAACACGGAGCAGTGTTAGAACTAATGAACTAGAACTGTTGAATAGGTAACCTGTTAGATGAAAGGTGGAAACATGCACCCTTAAGGTCTCTCGACCGCTTTCACGATGTTAGGTGATAGGTATTATGCCTAACGAGCTCTAAACCCTCCTAAAAGCTCCTGTATTATCGTTTTGAACTCGTACTTATTTCCTGACAAAGTTCGACATACAGTGTGGTACATCTTGAACACACTCTGCTGGCTGGTTATGCTTGAATTATTTTGTGCATATTTAAAATTTTCGTCAATATCATATCTCAGAATGCTCGCTACGCTTAAATAATACCACGATGCTTACCAAGATGAGATATGATATTGACGAAAATTTTAAATATGCACAAAATAATTCAAGCATAACCAGCCAGCAGAGCGCTACGCTTAAATAATACCACGATGCTTACCAAGATGTGAACCGGTGACCAATTCGGCTCGATATAGCTGACATGGTACCGGAAATCACTTCAAGAGTAGAATAAGAGCAAATAAACAAATAACACGAGCACATTAACATCACGGTAGAGGAACACGTTTTATCAACAATAAATACAGGTACTCATAATTATGTCAGAGGATCTCGTCACACATTTTTAACATTCTGAAAAAATGCCGACTGACTTTCAATTAACAGACACGACCTGCTCATGGTGTTTGCCGATGTACGCCGATCTTTTCCCGAGACTAGTAGGCAGCTTTTAGGAGAGTTTATAGCTCGGCATACATCGTTGCCTACTAAACATTGTGAAAGTGGACGAGCAGCCTGACCAGCCCTTTTCGCTTTTCGAGAACGTATGCATTATGCTTTGGTCGTGTTCGGTTCGTTAACACAGTACTAAGTTTGTTATACGGTCGTGTAAAGATTCTTGGAAACGCGAACTCGTTTTTGGAAACTCGTACATATATCGTGTTAATTCAAACACAGTTCGTATTGTGTTCTTCTTAAACTCATGATTTTACCACGTCGAGAATTAGTACCGGATGAACAAGATCTGTTTGGAGACTATACGAGCAGTCAAAGCTTGTTATACATCTGGCTCAACATCATGAAAGTAAGCGAGAGGCCTAAAGGCCCGTCTACACGATACAGCTTTTGTTCGACAACTAGGCACAATTTTTGTCTTATCATGTTAGAAGGCGTTTGTGTCCTACTTTTCACATTAACCAATCAACAGACGAGTAACTATCCCCTGACGTTCTTTTTGTCACATGACTTAAACATGGCAGGCCTGTTGGGGCGCTGGGGATTTCATGTGGAGGCGCTACGATGACGCTTTCTGCGCATAATAATGACAGAAAATATTGCTGCTGCAGCAGCAATTGACGAAGTGTTACGATCATACATTTTCTATTTTACAATTTTCCCTCCTCTTTTATCATACAACAGCTTACAACAAAAGTTTTACAATGTTTTATTGTGTTGTGCCGTGTGGACAGGGACATGCAACAAGCTACAACTTGGTTAAAAAAAAGTTGTCTCTTGTTGTACAACAAATGTTCCATCGTGTAGACGGGGCTCAAGTTTTTTTTTCTGAGAAAGTAGATTTTCACAGCTGAGGTCTCTCGTCCACTTTCACGATGCTAAGTAGGCTATGTGGTATAACGAGTTTAACTGTTCGTAGTCTCCACAAACAATCTTATACATCGGACATTAATTAGTTTTGTGGTTACAGTAAAATAATAAAAAAAGAGCATAATACAAAATGTGTTCGAACTAACACAATATATGTACGTGTTGACTACGAGTTTCCATAGACCTTAACTCGACCTTATTACAAACTTAGTACAGTGTTAACGAGCTCAACAAGACCTAAACATGATGTATACGTTCTCAAAACGCGAAAAAGGTGGATCTGGCTGCTCGTCTATTTTCCCAATATTTAGAACAATGTGTAACGAGCTATAAACTCTCATAAAAGGCCCTTGTGATATCGTTATTACTTCGTACTAATCTTGTGATAAACTCGGCGTACATCGGGACACATCATGAATAGGTCGTGCTTGTTGGCGGTCAGGCGAATTTTTTTAGCATGTTCAATATTGGTGACGAATCTTCTGGCATCATGATTAACACGCGTTGTGCTCTTTAAAAAAATCGTGTGGAGCTCTTGTTGGTCGTGATATACTCGTATTGATCGTTCTGAGTTCGTATTCAACTCGTGGAGTGAATTCCGGTTCTACCTAAGTTGTATCGAGCAGAATTGGCCACGTGTTCACAAAAGCACGCTACGCGCATATACAATCAGCACCTCCGCGCATCGCTAATGTAAAAATCGTACTGATTTTATTTAAGGTTTTGCGGGGTTTAGGAGCAAAGCACGATCGTTACAAGCTAAAGATGATTATTAACGAACGCACTAAGAGCTTATTAATGTTGGATATTATGTCGACACAAATTTTGAATATGCAGAAATTAATTAAAGTCATCACCAGCAAGGGCGAGCTGTTCAAGATGTTTCACGAGATATGCTGCGTTTTGCCAAGAAATAAGCAATAGCTGAGGGCGATAATACAGGAGGTTTGAGGAGAGTTTAGAGCCCCGTTGTACATCGTACATAACATTGTGAAAGTTGTCTAGAAGCCTGTCATGATCAAACAAAGCAAATTGCAACCAGCTACTTGTTTTTAGTGTATTGTAATCCTAGCATGTTATAAGGCGCTATTTAAGTAAAACGTCTGCCTAAATCGGCTAAATGTGTCTCCTGAAGCTATTCTAACCAGGCAGCTGATTACATGTTTTCTGTTTAATATTTCACCATTGATGCTTGGCTTTTTCTTATCAGCATTGCTCTATACACCCCTTTATGTGGCTATGCCTGTTGTACATTGCGTGCCAAACTGTATTATTTTTTCACGAAATGTCACGAAAAATGTTCAATCTTGCCTAGCCTTAACACGTGTTCATTCTCAATGAGCAATCTGAACGTGGAATGAAATGTCTCTTGAGAGGAATTTAATAAATTATAATCTGAATATTACTACTTTTTTTTAATTTGATTATAATCATGTAGATCTGATTTCAGTGGAAACCGGTCAATTCATATGTGTAACGTTTCTTGAGAATCAGCTTCATTAAAACGCCTAAGTGAAATGTAACCAACACAAAATCTTCTAACCATTCCAGACGAAACTGTAATCGTTTTAGTCGTATAGATTCCCGGATACATGTCCTAGTTACACTGACCAATACATTTATTCCCATATCGTCTACCGTACGAGCCAGGCATAAATCAATGGTTTATCATTATCAGCGTCTTGAATGATAGCAAAAAAATAGTATAGATGTATGAAAAAAGCCTACATGGCTTCTGGATGGAAGGAGGTTTTCATTTAAGATGGTTCATGTATGGATAATCTTTTGTAACCAAAAAAACCCAAGCAACCCAATAACAACACCATAGGTATATGTTCTAGAAACTCACGGGGGTATTAATGGTATTTAAAATGTTCAGATTTTCGGATGAGATTTCATTACCTTTTAATAGTGAGAAAAAAATATCACAAAGCGTTAAACCTAGAGATAGATAAAGTGAAACTCATTGTCTCAAATGAAGTTTATGGTCAAAAAAATCTTTATTTCGGAACAGCTTAGGCACTTAGGCTAGACACTAGCATTTGAGTCCAGACGATTTTGGAATTATTATTGAACATCTATCTCTGAAAGGCTGAACTCTTATCAATTTAGGGCGATATATGACAGATAAAGCTTGCAGTGGTATGATACTGTGTGGCTAGAACAACCTTATGACATTCCGCATCCTGTTGAATTAAGATTGGTTGAACTTTTGTACTCAGCATTTTTCAACATGTTTTGATCACTCCTAAATAAAAGATTGGCTTTTGACATTTGTATGAATAACCACGACAACCTATTGTTTAACGATTATAACGCGACAATTATCTTTCTTGAGAGCAATTGTACAATTATGAAACTCAAAGAATAAATATAACTCAATTTTGAATTCCAAAAATGTACAATAAAAGCTGGTTCATTCCAAACAGGACACGTGGCACCTCAATGCCACCTAAAACCAACCTTATGTAAAGTGTGACCGGCTTTCCTTTAAGCTATACAGTTTGTGTTGCCACGTAGCTACTTCTAATAGCTTCAGTGGTTCAATGGGGACAAATCGATGGACAGTAATGCTGTTGCTGGTGATAAACGTGGGAAAGGAGAATAGAAGTAAATTATCAGACTAGTCAGAAGTCTTAATAGTTTGGTACCAGAGACCAAGCGTTTTAACACACTAAGGTCTACAATAAGAAGGATTAATTGGTCGATATCTAAGATTAGAAGGTCAAACTAAGTAGATATATAGAGGATATTAAATGAGTGATGCAGGATATCACATTTGTCAAACGAGTGGTGTAATTTCTATTTGTACCGAGCCTCTGGTGAGGTACAAATATAAATAACATCACGAGTAATTAATTAATTAATACGATATCCTAGATCACGAATAAATGATAAATGCCAAGATTTACAAGCCATTTATACCACAAAACCCAGCATTAATTTTGTTTCGTTTGTTCGGGTAGACATAAACTGGTCATCTCTTGTAGATCCCTATCGCTTACAGACAACAGGTCCAGTCTAAAGATCACGGAAGCTGAATCCTGCTTCCGGCATTTCGCGAGACTTTGTAACATGTGTTTGTGAGGCCGCAGTTAATATGTTTCAAATCGAACAAAAAAATCTGAGCTTTATTAATTTGTATTTAATCATACATGTTTTGTGTTCGATTTAATGTTCAAAGTGTTTTTTTTTTTAAATAACTTATCTGAATACCGGCTTGACAATTTGCCAAAAATGTGGTGTGAGGAGGAAAATATAATTCTATTCTCTGATTGGTCGTCTTTTTAGCGAATTGTACGATATGCAAGAAACAGCCAATTACAACCAATGTTGATCACCCCAACCTGTTCCTCCGGGGTATAGCGTAGGAAGGGACTGGTACCAGTTTAGGGTAGACAGGCCTGCTGGAGCCTAACCCCACATATTGACTTCTGTCGCCAGTAATATTGTTGCACGTGATTTTCGTGAAAAAAGATGAAATGTACCCAATTTTAATCAATGGTATTACTTTTGATTGAATTTTAGTATATCGGTTAAATTTATTCAATATCACTAGATGAAACGAAAAGGTAAACGCATTCATGAAGATGAAGAAACTGGGACAGAGTCCAGATAAGTAGGTCACGAAGGTCAAGCAGGACCTCCTTGCAAAAAAATCACTACAGTTTCTCTGTATGACGCGTTGTCAATCTGATTTATCCCAATTAACCTGGCAAATATATTTTAACCGGTTATTAATTTGTTTCGTTGCGCTAAGCACATCGCAAAACTATGACAGGCCTTTTCAGAAACGCAGATGACACGTGCCTTCAAACTCCTCTCATGCAATTTGTTTGGTCCGTTAATGTTCAATGAAAATGTTGCGATCCAATCAAACTCGCTGCTCAGTTATGTCACTGAGTGACATATCTTTCTGTTTTGTCACTTATGTAATAACACTCCCAATGGCCTAATTAGTATAGGATAACAATCTTAACGAAATGGGATATTTTAAAATCGAATCTTAAGGCAATCTGCACAAATAACTTTCGGATATGTATGTTGGGGTCAGATTATACCAGGAGTAATGTTAATGTCCAACTGTAAGGGAATACTGAAAAGAGTTTATTGAAATAGTCTATAATTTAATATGTCTAATGATTTTAATCATCTTGACAACAATTTATTGTGTGTCCAGCCCGGACAATAAAAAACAGCAACGTCTGTCGTCCTGTCAACTACGATTTGTGAAATCTATGCACCCATAAACCTCCATAGACGAACATTAAATCAATTTCATGGATACAGATCTGCATGAAACTGTTTAAAGTCCTATAGTATTGGCGCCATAAGCTTTCTCTAGTAAATACAAATATTCCTATGTGTCTGCCTACAAGCTAAATGTGAAATGTGTAGTCCATTGGTTTATTGACACTTATTTCCTATTGAAGCGATTCATTCCCTTTGTGACCTTTAATTCAGTGTTGGGCTCTAGGTCATCTGAACGGCTTGTTGTGTCACGTATCGGACAGTCCCTGGACAGAATCATCCATTAATCATTAATCTGAGAATCTCAATTTAGTTTTGTCTACTGTCATGAATTATTTCATCCACGAAAGATCTATGGGTTTCACGGGTGAATAGTTTAGCGTAAATGTTGAATCTTATAAATAATAAATTTGAGTATTTATGAACTCTCTTTAAAGCAACCATAATCAAAGAAATCCATTAATAAGTAAAGACTCAAGCTACTGTTAATACTATACAATTGGTTTGAATCATCCTGGTTCTATAATCCAGGTTGGTCTACGATTGGTTACTGGAGTGGCATCAATACCACAGCTGTATCATATGATATTACACAATATGACTTTAACATAGGCTATTTAACCAGCCACGTAGTTCTATAAAATGTGTGCAAACAATTCCCATTCTGACAATGAAGGGTTCTACAAATATCTTACCAAATTTATAATTTGCAAGGGCATATAACAGCTTTGTTTTTTCCACGATCATGAAACATAGAAGTATCGGGAACCTTTAAGCAATAATTAATAGTTTGGTAAGCCAAAAGAGAGACATTGGGTTTACTTCATTTGTACGAGCTATACAGTTGACAATGACGCTTTAAAAACCGCAATTCCCTTTTCTCGTTAAACGAGGTGACGGCTGTACTATTGAAATCCCCTCAAATTATCGACTTGGTTGGTTTATAGTGATGTAAGATAGGTTTAGGCCCACATATGTTTTAGTTTGTTTGGTCGGCAATTCTCACAGCAAATACTGATAGAATCGGCACGTAGCTCCTTCTAATGGCTTTGGTGGTTGAACGTGGACAAATCGATGGGCAATAGTGTTGTTTCTGGTGGTAAACGTTGGAGGAACTAGATTTGAAGTAAATTAACAAACTATTCAGAGGGGATGTCATCGCGGTTTGATGCCAGGGAGCAGGCTTAAGCAAATAACACATAACGGTCTACAACAATCAGATGTAATGGCAGATGGTCTAATATTAGAAAAGCTAAATATGTTGAAGTGAATATAATGGAATAGAACAATGACTTGAACATGATTTTGGCTCAGTAAAGTCATCCAATAGGACGATTTAAATATTTTTGCCATGCCCATATCAATCGTAAAACGCGTATTAAGAGTCTACAGTTAAGCACAAAATTAATTGCAATATTTGCTTTGTAATGGATTTATTTCAACATAAAGGTATTAACGGCCGAGTTCTTTGGCCTGTATTGTGGTGTTAGAGAAAATGTTGTTTGACAAACCCGGTTGTCTGCTTGTGGTTTAAGCCAATTTTAAAAAATCTAAACAACTATTTCACTTAACAGTTATATACCCAATTTTGGATAGCATTAGACATTTCTTCTCCACGAAAAACGAGATCAAGCGCTGATGTGAATAGTGGCCATTCACTATACAATAGGTTAGCGTGTTTGTTTTTTTTTCTCAATGATTTACTGTCATTTATTTTGTACGTCTACATTTGCGAGGCTTTCGTGTTTAAATGAATAGAAAGATGCAATTAATAATTAATAAAAACCCCAGTTCACTGTGGTTATATAAACATTTATAAATGTATTTTATACAATCCACATTTGTCTCCCTTGTACTGGAATGGCGTGTAAGCCACGATATGCATGAGTCACTTTCTAGCACTCTAGCTGTTTTTGGGGCGACATCACTATTGGGAATGTTATATCCATTGTACAAGTTTAATGTCGCAACATGAAACACAATTGTACGCTTAAGCTTTTGTCATGACCATTGCCCCTTCTTGTAAACTGCTGCGGTTTATTTCAACACCAGGACAATTCGTTTAATGAGGGAATCTCGATATCTCTCGCTAGATGTATATTGCTGTTAAAACTTTATTGCACTATTGTAACATGTCTCGCAGTTAAATTGCACACATATTTAGTCATGTTACGGCTCGTCAATTGATGTCAACATGCCACATTATGCATACAAATCCCGATATAGGGCCGCTTCATGTTTTTTATTGCTTCACCAAATGTGCCCAGAAAACAAATGTTATGGCATATAATATCTAATCCAGCTTTTGTCGATTGGCCTTATGACGGGCAACATATAAATATCATATAAATAATTATATCTAACCTTCCGTTCTCAACCCGATTTGTTACCTTACGTCTAGCCTCTTCTGGATTTTGTGGCAACCCTCCCGTCATAGCTCATTCTACTATAAACGGTGAGGATCCGCCATACGAGGAAGGGGCCCCATTGCTGTATGTTTGTGACCCCGGATATTATCTAGACGGCAGTCCTTACTCTCGATGCCTGAAGGGGGAATGGGAAGGACCTGTTATGTCTTGTCAACGTAAGTCAGTAAGACGATATTGATCCATTATTAACGAGGACAGACTACACCAATTCCATCCAGTCATTGTCCTGAAGGGCTATGTATCAATGACCTCTGATAATATACACTGGCCTGTCTTTACGATCTAAGAACTGTGCTGGAGTATAATATGTCTGTGAAAAGAAAGCTCAAGTTTCTTGCAAATTTTTATATCGACAATGAAAAAGTTATATCCAGGGAATGATCCACTTTGGTCTGACAGTTTCAGATAATATACAAAACCCTTTCCCAGAACATTTGGCGACTTCGTAATTGCCTTGTGAGAATACAAGTTTTAGATACTGCTATTGGTGTCAGTAACAGATATATACGCCAGACAATTTACAAACATAAGGATTAATACCGTACATATACTACTTTCTTTGTAAAGAAGTTGCCAACCATGTGGAAGTCATTCTTGCCAATACCATCCTCAGGTTCTAAATTGCCTCACAGATAATACTTTACTTATCATCAATAATGATTATATCAAGTATTTGAAATCTTTAATAATCATGGTTCGTGAGAACATTGTCACCCTTCTATGTTCTATCAGGGTTCGAGTCCACACAGCCAATAGCAAAAGTAGAAAGATGTATTCCCTTGAGCATTTATATTCTGAATTTCTTTGAAATCTTTGTGTTACATATAATAGTTATATAGCTTTCTTAGCAGTAGCTAGAAGTCTATCCCCTTACACAATGTTCTCCACATACTATCTCCAACTCACTGTATAAGCTTGGGAATGTATGATTATATTTTCTATTTTGTTAGAAACATGAACTGTAACATGAAAGTGGTAAATCCTAAATCAATTTGTTCATAGTTAATTTTCTTATAGCATTAAGAATGGTTAAGAAGTAGGTGGCCACTTTTTGTGGCGGCTGGATGAATAATACTTGTCGTAATCGAATAGTTTTACCAGTATCTGCTTACGAACTGTTTTCATTATTATCTATACTAACTAAAAGTATTTTACTCTTTTTTGTGTTAAAGATAAACATAATACCAGCGAAGTAAATGATTAAAATCAGCAAAGCGTTCATTTCTAATGTGATTTTATTTTCAGCAAAATCCTGCTCTGATCCTGGTTACCCGGCTAATGGCTATAGACACAGCTCGGACTTTACGTACGGTGCCAGGGTTTTCTTCTATTGTAACGAAGGGTATGAATTAGTTGGTGACACATATACAACGTGTGGAGTTGATGGAAAATGGTCCGACTCTCTGCCCATATGTAGTGGTGAGTACATACCAAATTGATGACAAACAGAGGAACTGTAAAATAAAATCCTGAAATATATTGAAATATTGATTAATGGGTCAGAGCATTCCAGTTGAATGTGATTATCCAGGGACCCATTAAAGGTTTCTCCGGAGATCAATTGGAATTTTCAATATGATTATGGACGTCCAAATATACACTGTCTTTTGTCCACAGCAAAGCTAACAATATATTATAAATTTTATGGAAAATACGGTTCAAGTAAGCTGGTTTTGTCGACCATTGTCGTTTTATGCTAGTATAAAAGTTTCTCACCAAATTATGTTAAACCACATGGGGATGCTTGGTGGCTTCTAAAGGGATTATTATATTAGAAAATGACCAAGGGAGTATTCTAAAACATCATAAGTTATTCTGTTTTACAATTTGCGCATTGATGAATATACATTTCTTGCATCAACTAGTATTGTCTTATACAAAACTACTTTATGCATAACTCCTAACATTTTTGTCCTCTCTGAAATTAAATCCTATATATTATTACCGATATTTCTCCATTTTATAAACATATTGTGTGGAACCTGCTTTATTGTGTTGCATAGGTCTACGATCTGTTTTTTAAAACTATAGAAATCTATAACATAAATATATCTCCAATATTTTGCAATCCGTGGCTTTATCTGTAGGATCTACTCTTATCGTTGGGGTTTATATATTTACATAGTTGTCAATAGTACATTAAGTGAGATGAGTTTTGGTGTAGATAATGCATATGTAAGCGTGATTCATCATAGGATACATATCATCCGATTAGATAATGTGGTATCACGGAATGACATACATGTTAGAAATGTTTGTGGTTAGAAATTTACATTAACTGTAAAAAGAGACGAATGCAATTGAAACAAATGTAAACTGCAACACAAAACTGCTATTCAAGTGCAAATCTACACACATTTTTTACAGTGTAATATTCGTAATATTGATCTCTCTGACTTATATAATTTTATTGTAAACTTGTTTCTTCATCAGTTTAAAGATACATGGGCGCCCAAAATCACTTTTATCAACAAATTCAGATTGCTATGAGTTTACGTTGTATTAACTTTTGTCCTAAAAATAAAACACTACCGTCGAAATGAAATGTTTTCATTGAGTACTTAGTGTGTACGAGCAAAGATAAATCATTCTAAAATTCTAACTCGAAGTAAAGATGGCGTGGCATTGTTGGAGTCCCATTTTTCGTCACTCGAGTCAAAAAGCTACTGTGTCACGTAGGCGACAGTTTATGGTGAGCTAAGAACATGGCTAAGGTAAGGTTTTACTGGATACCAATCATTTGCGAGAATAAAAGCGGAATTTCGCCTATCAAACTCACAAACCTTATTTATGCAAAGGTATGAATGTCAATCAAAGCCCTGTTAATACGTGAGTTGCCGCCCCTTCATTTTAATATCTGGAAGCATATTTAAATTTAATACTTTTAGTTACTTCTAAACTTCTACTTAGCCTAGAAAGTCGGGGGTGGAATT
>JAVFBY010322308.1:0-10142 GCA_034781015.1 Tonicella lineata
TCATACATTCCCGGTGCACCCTGACAAAAACGTTTTTAAAGAATGTATTACCCTTCAAACCTCCCTGTATGTGACATTTACTTTTAAAGCGTGAACAATGAAACAAACATAAGGTCTTGTTTGACAGAACTGCAGAACGAAGTACTTTTCTCGTGAACCTTGCGTCCGTTTACAAAGTGTTAGCTTTTCATCATAAATCTAACGTTTTGCACGTTCTTAGTTCATTTATAAGTTCAGAAATATCAATGGAATGGAAGATGGACTTTTTAAAGTTTGTAAGAAAAGTTATACAACTTAAAACTAGTGTTTTGTGCAATTAAATATGCGTTCTGATTAAATTGAATGCAGCGAACAACGGCGTCGCCTACATGTATCTTCCAGACCAGATACATCGACGCTTCACTGCAGAATGTAGACATATCCATTATCATTGACGATGCACAAAATGTCCGATTAACCAAACGGAAATCATTATGTTTCTGATCGTTTTTATGTCACGAAACAAATTAAACGGTTGTTAATTAAGTAATAAATAAATAACAATCAAATCTATCGATAATCAAGTTTTAGTATTAATTTAATAAAACAGTTTTTGTGTTTTGGTGGCCATGTTTGATTTGTATTACCCCCGGTAACGTTTAAGTATGCAGGGTAATACGTGTTTTTTTTACCACTTCGCAAATTGACCAATCAAAAGCATCTCGTATTTAATTGGTACGAATGTTATCATAACGGATAACCAGCTATTTAATATTAGTAGTGACGTCAGTGGTCCCAAATAACAAAACTTTAACATTATAATTTATAGTAAATGAGAACTTCAACAAAATTTGGTTTAGAAAGCAGTAATCTAAGTGGTATTAAAATTGTATTCTACAATTAAATACGAGCATATGTCTTTAAAGTTACACGTTGAAAAAAATGAAGTCGGGTTGGAATTAAGTGTTTAATGTACATGTAGGATCATTTTGAAGCGGTTATTGTATCTCTCGGAATACAATATACAGGGCTACAGTGTACTATTGATAAGTAGTATAAATAGTATAATTCACAACATCCGGTATTTAAAAAATAATATAATAAGACACTTAAAAATTAAATTAATGTATGTAATCAATAAATTGCCATATACAAGCAACGACTTATGTTCCACATGGTAGCTAATATAGAGAACGGCGAATAAACCACCCAAAAGGGAAGGTAATGGAAGATTGTAAATTGCTCTTCAATTTGCACAAATACATACAGTGGTTGATTGATTGATTGGGGTTTTACGCCATACTCATGGGTATTTCACCTATATGACGGCGTGTCAGTCCCATGGGTGGAGGAAACCACCATTCACGTTAAAGGCAACATGAAAGACGAAAGAGGAAAAGGAAAAAAGGAGCAAAAGCGACAGTACAAAAAACAAAATCTACTTCCTGATAACCCTTAACACCGGCACCCGCATGCAAGGCAAGAAGCTCCCGCCCAACCACCCGCCTATATATAGAGTGGAAAATATGTACAAGGGACAGGTTTTCAACGCGGTGTTAAATACATTCGTGGATTAAAATATATCACGCCTCGTGGAATGTATATCTCATACATTATTCAGGGCTTAGTTTACATTACATTATTTACATTGTTATAGACCTTTACCTATGTGTATATAAACTCTGTGATATTCCCTGTACGCGTGCATTTATCTCCGAAAGCTCATTATATAATTATGTATCAGTCACATGTACTCAGAGTCGTTTTGTTCATTTTGGTTTTAATTTTGCATTAGTGACATATTTGAGCAAATACGACCAGTGATACAAACACGATCTTGTACAGTAACTAGTCCACAATTTATTACCATTTCTACACTTTAAAAGACAGTACAAATCTGCTTCACTTTCTTCTTTTTCTAGTCGACAAAGATCAAATACGGTATCAAGCCGAAGAAATGATTTGACCATTTTGTTTTTCTTCAATTTTATCCCTATTTTATAAAGATGGGGAATACAAATGATCAATTAATATAATACCAGCTTGAGGAGTTGATTTGCACAGTTGTTAAAGCTTATCTATTTTAAGCTTTCTGGACAGCAAAGGTTATATGTTTCAGATTTAGCATCGTAACGCCTATATCCGAGTAGTAGTGTTCTGTGGTGGCGGTGGCTGTTGTGTGCCCGTCCCAGGGGGCCGAGGGCAATTTTCTTTTAATTATTTCCAAAAAATCTTCACTTGAAATGACATACTTTTAAAACCTTGTGAATACACGCCTGGTGCGGTAGTGTACGTTGCTCTCCAGGTGTTCGTTAATACTACCGTGGTTGAATACCTCTGTATTTATTGATGATGTATTGTTCTCCTAGGTGTTTCATACCGGTGGTTATCCCTACATTGGTTGACAGATTCACTGTTTAATGGCAATTTATTGAACCCGATACAGACAATGACAAAGTAAGGAAGTAAGCATTTCAAGATGGATGGTGCATCATTGATCTGTATCACGCCCATATACGTGTAATACGTGGTAATTGACCAACATATCTAGGGCGGTTACACCCACATATGCGAAACGTAACTTGTAAACTCACTTTTATCTGACGTTATATATTGTCAAGATGTACAGCTGTTGAATAAATTGCAGGTTGATCGGAATTTTAGTGCTTTATATACAAACTATTAAAAGCAGTTTATGGTCATCTTAAGAGAAATTAAGGTATCTCGTTCGATAGGTAATAGTTGGTCAGTAGACAAAATGCAATAACCTGGATAATAACGGGATAGTTTCTATCAAGTGGCCAGACAACAATACCATTTATAATGGCGCTATGGAAATCCTTCCGGCACATAAAACTAATCTCTGAGGTCAATCAAAAGTAATTTGTGGTGTGCCATATTTGATTAAATATCCATTTGTCGATAACTTCTGTGCTATCGAAATCACGCACAAGCAATATGACTACATATAAATAATAAACAATGTAACAAGACCCATAAAGTTGTAATCTCCTGTCTATTAGGATTGCTGTAGTTTCAAACACCGTTTTTAAGCATCAAATCAAGAAGCTGCAATCCAGATACGGCTTGTCTTTTGTATATAAATGACACTTATAAAACGTATCCAAAGTGAACGCAATGACTATCTTTCTGTGCCACAAAGATTCCACATCCTGTACTACATATTCGACACTAACAGAAACGTTTAATGCAAATAGCTTTATCAATTGAAGCCCAAGGAAGAAAGTTATGGAGTAAAAATGAGAGTTATATATAATACCAGCTTGAGAAGTTGTTTTCTAAAGCTCCCTATTGATAAAACTGGTTGGCTTTTAGAAGTCGTATATGCTGGTGCATTGCAAGCATAGGATACATGTGATAGCTTTACTATGATAGGCCCTACAGAATAACGTCTGTGGAATTTATTCAAGGAAATCCTGGGGTGAAATGACATACTTTTATAATGTACTTCATAAACATATGGGTTGCCATTAAAATGGTAGTGTTCATATTAAGCTAGGTCTTCAATAATACTACAATGTTTAAAAAACACTCTTTAATGGTGATTTATTGTTGTCAATAGTGTTTCATACCTGTGGTTTTCCCTACATTGGTCAACAAATTCACTATTTATTGATGATTTATAGTTCTCCGTGGTCTTTCATTCCGGTGGTTTTCCCTACATTGGTTGATATATTCGCTGTTTATCGATGATTTGATTTTGGTGATTTACCTTGACACAATTTCTGTTTATTGACCATTTATAGTTCTCCGTGGTGTTTCACTCCGGTGGTTTTCCCTACATTGTTCTTGAATTCACTGTTTGTTATGATTCTTTGTTCTCCTATGTGTTTCATACCGGTGGTTATTCCTACATTGGTTGATATATTTGCTGTTTTTTATGATTTATTATTCTCTTTGATGTTTCATTTTGGTTGACGGATCACTGTTTATTGGTGATGTATTGTTTTCCTACCTGCTTCATGTCGGTGGTGAGTCGTATATTTGTTGAAAGATTCAATGGTTTTTGATGATTTACTGTTCTCCTTGGTGTTTCAAATCAGTGGTTATCCCTTCATCGATTGACAGTTTTACTGTTTATTCATGATTTATTGTTCTCCAATGTGTTTCAAACGAGTGATTATCTGTGCATTGGTTGACATTCACTGTTTATTCAAGATGTATTGTTCTCCTATCTGTTTCATACCGGTTGTTATCGCTACATTGGTTGACATATTCACTGTTTATTCATGATTTGTTTTGTTTCATAACGGTGGTGATCCATATTTTGTTGAAAATTCACTTTTTTATGATTTATTGTACTCTTAGGTGTTTCATAACGGTGTATATTTATGCATTGGTTGACAGATTTACTGTTTATTGGCAATTCATTGAACCCAATACAGACAATGACAAGGTAAGGACGAAATATATGACTGGACAATTGGTAATTAGTACTAATTGCATTAATCTACAATCATGATGGGTGGTGCATCATATAACTTTACCATGGCCATGCTAAGTTTTAATCAAACAACATACCCAGGGCTGCTATACAACCACTTGCACGAAATATATGACTTGACATGTTAACTCATTTTTTTCTCACTGTATAAATTGTCAATGTGTACAACTGGTCACTTGCCGGTTGATCCGAATTTTAGTGCTTCATTCAACGTATTGAATGCATTCTACAGTCATCTTAATAGAAATGGAAATATCTCGTTTGCTGGGGAATAATGTGGTAGATGGTCAAATCAAATTAACTCAGTAATAACTATAGACTTGGTTCTTATAGCTCGCGGGTACTTTCTATCAAGTGGCAAGACAAGTAGTCCATTTATAGTGACGCTGTGAAAATCATACCGGCACATAGAGCTCATCTCCGAAGTCAGTCAAAAGTAATTGGTAATGCGCCATATATGATTGGATATCCATTTGTGGACCGCTTTTGAGCTATGGAAATCAGGCAATAGGCCTACAATAGATTCGTATTGGTACTCTTAACTTCCACACGCTTAACCAATCTAGCTAAGCGGATATTGGGGTTTATGGAGCAGTGATCTATATCCACAAGTATAATTGACCCCATTAAAGGCTTTACAAAAATCAGTATTAAGTTAGCTGAAATGAATTTAAATAGTCTAAAAGATGTAGATTTAGAGGCATACGGAACCTGTTACTGATAGACAATGTAAAACGATATTAACGATGACTAGTTATTCTTTGCGAAGTGTTCCAGTGTTTTCTTGTACCGTTCCAAAGCACAATAAGTTGTAATTCAGATATGGTTTGCATTACTTAATACAATGGCAGTTAAAAAACACATACCAATGTGAGGTAAGTGAGTGTCATTCTGTGACACAAATAATCCACATCCTATAAATTATTAAAGGTAGATAATAAAAAAAAAGAACGTGTTCTTGTTGTATTTGAGCATTTTATTTCGATAATCTGAAGCTTCACAATTTATTTATAATAATTTTATTATTAACACATTTTGTGTCTTGTACATGTTTTTACCCATTTTAACGGCATCTTTCTTTAATTTGGTTTATTATGTGACAAACCTCAACCGTAGTTATTGCGCTCATCACTCATGTGAATTGATCGACGAATGGATTGATTTATGTATGTATGTACTGACTCAATCGTGCTTCAACAAAATCCAGGTACCATACATACAGTTACAATTTGGTTACATAAATTTCCTCGTCCTCTCCCCTCTCGGAAATGAGATGAAATCACTCCCGAAACTTATGCGAAAGTCACATGACGTTTCACAACATCCCGTATTAAAGAAATAATCCAACAGGGCGTTTTCCCAGTTTGATTAACGTGTTTGATTACTAAAATATCACAAAGACAAACAGTGACATAATTTGGATTGGCTTCTGGTCTACATGTATGTGGCAACAATAATATAACCCAGCAAATAAACCATCGTAAGAGAAGTTTCACAACGAATGCAAATTGATCTTCAATATGCACACATACACAGATATACCGCAGCAGATTTGTTTCCATAGCGGCATAAATCATGTATAAGATTGCATAATGCAACGTGGAAAGTCTTTATTAATCAGAGTTTAATCCACCAATAGCCACCACTGATATTTAAGCACATACGACCTGAAATACACACGTGAAGTTATATCAATTGTTTACAATTTTGCCTTGTGACAGACAGTGTTTCAAGCAGACTCGCGTTCTTCTAGTTCTTGCTGTTTTGTTGCTCTTTCTTGTGACACTTTTTTATAATTCTATTTTGTGGCTGTATTTGAATGGAGATGATAGAAAATTTAAGCCACAGGAAGAAAGTTATCTTGCACAAACGAGAGTTGAATATACGTAATACCAGGTTGAATAGGTTTATTTCCAAAGCAGGCTTTTATTAAAATGGTTGACTTTTTAAAGATGCTTCTGTGCTGGTACATTGCATCATAGGTTTGCATATGATAGAATGAGCGTGGGAAGGCCTACAACCTAGCAGGAGTTGTGTGATGGGGGTGGTGATGTGTGGGATTAGGGGGTGAAACCGGATGTCACTTTTGTTCAATTTATTTCTAAACAGTATTCGCTTGGAATGGCATACGTTTATAATGGTCCAGGTAAACACATGCGCGTTGATTCAAATAGTAGTGTTCGTTGTTCTATATGGCTTTATTTAAATAATTCACTATTTATTGTTGATTTATTGTTCTCCTAGGTGTTCCATACCGGTAGTTATCCCTGCATTGGTTGATAGAGTCACAGTTTATGGATGAGTAGTTTGTCCCTATCCATAGACAATGGCAAACTTGTCATATATGCAGGGAAATTTGTAATTTTATTGTTTAGCTTCATATTACCGGTCATCGATTATTGATTAACCAGGAAAAAGTTACATTGTATACTCACTTGGTTTAAAATAAGTATAGTACAGTTAGAAATCTTTAGCTCGATTACTGTGTTTGACTAGTGAATTAAGTGTCATAGATTAGCATTTAAATGTGTGCAACAACTCCGTCCAGTCCTTGAGTAAGAGGGTGATACATACTATGTCTGCAGGGATACATTGTCAAATAGCGCACACCAATGCCTTGAACGTACATGTACCTACATGTATGTGATCAAGCGCAAATAATGCCTGAATTTATTTTAATCACTATTGGGACAACTGTTCTCTTCCCTTTTGGCTACGTTCCTCTTCAAACTGTTACTTCTGCAAAGCATATTGGTAAACCTATGTGAATTTTTTCATATAAACGAAGTCAAACGTGGATCGCGTTAAATATTTACTCATAAAAATATAGTGACATACTATTGCTAAAATAATCCGCGCATCGCTTTGTCCGACGTGAGGTCCAACATTTACCGTGCCAGCTTAATCCAGGGCAATGACCACGTGGCCACCTTGAAATCAAAAGCAATTAGTAGACGGTGTGATATACCTGATACGGCTCTTTGCGTACAATTCTTGATGTAGTTAAAACACTAATGGCACATCCGTTATGATTGAACATTCAGAAACCACTTTTTGTTGTGTGAATTGATCCGAAACCTTTGATGACAAAAACGTTGAAAGTGTTACTATATTACTTTGATTGGAACGCATTAATATGCCTTTAGTGTTGCGATGCATGCAATTGGGCTCAACATTCTCTGTATGTTATCCAAACTATTCTCTAAGTAAATTTGGCAAACTGTACCAAGCATACACAAATATTCTCGTACCTTTATCAATATTTAGAATAATGCAATCACAAATGTATTGACAATACATATCCCCAAAAAGTATGCTGAAGAACAAGTCGTCCAGATTTTTAGGCAAACTGATTTAAAATTAAACACAGTAAAAAAAGTTATCACAGGACATATTCAATTTGAAGTCATTAAAAGGCAGACAAATACATCTGAAATCGTGAATCTCGACTTGCTATAGATGTATGTACATGTATCGGCACTCTTCACGCAGCGGTTGGTTATTTTAGGTGTAAGTCTACTTATATTGGGGAAAAATTTTGATAACGATACTGCAAATTACTTATCCTTTCAGTTAATCTACAGACATGACAATCGGTAGAATAAATGAGCATTTGTGGTCAAGTAGAATGGCGTTATGAATTTTAAAGGGGTACAAAATTTACCCCTCGGGTAATGTGGTACACCGCTGATCTATCCGTCTGCAGCTGCTGCCATATATCGTCTGTCACACACCGTTGTAAACCCTTCGCAAGAGACAGAAAACCAATATAAAGACTGACTAGGCAAGCTAGAATTGGCTAAAATTGGAAAGTGTATCTACAACCATGTGCCCACAAGTGTCAAGTTTGACGTGGAAGCCTGATAACGTGGTAGGAAAAGCAGGTATTCTAATACTTTAAAATAAGGCCCAACATACAATAAAATCGATATCAAGCTATTGGCGTCTGTCTAACGATTAGGCCCGATTTGTATTTGATTTCTTTAAAATAATGTATCTTTAATTAATAAATTGATGAAACTTCACTCTCTTGTGTCATTTTATAAATAAAGAGCTGTAAGTAAAAATAAAAAAATAAAAAGATGATTAGATAAATGCTAAAAAAAATAATATGGCAACACTGAACTACCATATCATTTACCGTGTATCGGTCTTTTTAAGACACTACATGTACATCATGATACACACTATGTTGACAAAAACAACATTTGCACTTCAATGTATTATTCATCCGCGAAACGACAGACGTTTATGTATGCAATGTAATGTATCATGCGAATTGCAGCTAATTACAGCTGGTAGACAAGTGGGGCTATCCCGGCGAAATGACTTATGAGTGAAAACCATTAGTACAGCAGCGCCCTCTCTGACTAACTCGACCATTTCAAATGCAAATAAAATGAACAATCACAATGTCTTAACCATAGTGATAAAATATCATAGAAAGCGCTGGTAGACTATTAGCCACCAGTCATTTCTTTCGGATAGCACCATTGACTCGTAAATGTATTGATGGACCTTTTTGTCTCCTGAAATGTTCAGCAACGTTTGGTTGTGGTTCTGGTTTAAAAGAAGCTGTTTTCTTGCTTAATAGAGTATACTCAGACTCTACCGACATGCAAATGTACCAAGACACTGGAGGCATTTTTATTTCCTTTCTTCCGTTTTTTTAAATTAGTGAAATTATGGATTACATTTTACGCCTCAGCTAGATCACTATGCAACTGTTGAATCCAAGTATGGTCGAGGTGCCAGAACATTTTTATATACAAATTGACAAACTTTTTCAAATGCAGAGAAATAAGGTTAAACAAAATGATAGAATATGACAATATGTTAAGTCCAACAATGCAAAAGTCAGAACGTTGCATTTTATATAATTAAGTACCATATATAAATATATCTGCAGTGAACTAGTTATATATATTTTTTATAAATGCAGAGAAAGAAATATATATAAATATAGACACCTAAACAACACGGCCAACTTTTCTTCAAAGAAAGTGTTATGCCTAAATAGCAAAATTTCTGCTAGTGGTTACTTTCTAAGCGCTGGTTGTTGGGCTGGAGGTTCAACATGCCCTGCCGCTCTCTAAGCTCAGGAGCATCATGACGTGGGATTTGTGTGTGTGTTGTCCATTTATTTCTTGTCTCGCTCTTTATGTTGCCATGCAGTGACGTGAATGGTGGTTTCCTCAACTCATTTGGCTCGCATGCCACCATATACATGTACATGTAGGTATAATACCTATGAGCACGCCGTTAAACAACAATGTAATCAAATCCCTTTCTAAACCCAATCATTATTTTCTATGATTCAGTTAAAGTTACGTGTCTGGTAAAGCAAATTGACAACTGGGTGGTGAGAACTGTACGCTTGTAAAAGCAACCATCAATAAAAGTGTACTCACCTGAATATACTTGACAATTTTACACATGATTTCCCCGAGGAACCAGGATTCAAACACGTCTTGTATCACAGTGAAAGGCAATGCTATTAGAAGAACCATAAAATCAGCCATTGCCAAGTTGACTATAAACGTGTTGGTTATCGTTCTCATCCGATGGTTCCTCCAGACAACAAAACACACTAAAAAGTTACCCACTAATCCAATGATGAAAATGATGGTAAATAAAATCATGAAAATCACCTCGTACCATCTGGGTGTTATCCATTGTTGTATATCACGTCTCATTT
>JAVFBY010322752.1:0-10139 GCA_034781015.1 Tonicella lineata
TAATTAAAATAAATAACAACATTAAGTATAAACTGTATACTATCAGAGTGGTAAGGGTTCATACAAATTTAATTTAATTCAATATTAAGATATTAAAACAGTTTTTTCTTTATAAATTGAAAGTAGTCGATTTAGACATACACGGTTCACGACTTTCACCGTCGACATGTCAACCCCAAATGGAGGCAAAGTTTTTTCTCTACATATATCTCTAGGTATATAATATATTATTTCAATTCTAATTCTATCATGTCTATTCTACGTTTTCCATTTCTTTCTGCTGCTGTTAACTTCAGAATATTTCATTTTCTGTCGTACAGGTTGGGATCAATCAGAAAAATTCCTCAAACTGTACGTGACCGTAGAAGGTGTGGAAAATATACCAAAAGAGAATGTTCTCAGTGAATTTAACACACAGTAAGTTCTGGGTTATTTTTTATTTTATTTTTTTAAATGGCAAATGACTGAGACACCTTCATTTACTGACGGCAATTTGGTTTATGCTCCTCCATTATAAGTGTCAAGGAAATGAATAACAACTTTCAGACAGGCCTTTTAATTAAGCAAATATTAAAAGTATGTTTGTTCAGGATATAACTCCACCAACTGCCTGGTGCTTGCTGATAAAACATCTGTTTGTTTCAAAGTTGCACTAGAAGTCTCCTGGAAGTTGGGGTTTCCTCAGCTAGTTAAATGGCATATAAGTAAAATAAGTGTCATTAAACATCAAACATACAAAGTAGGTGGCTGTTAGAAGCTTCCTGGTGCTTTCAGAGCTACATATGTAAACGGCACCTGGAAGCCAATATGTTGGGAATATCATGTTTATCATGTCTTCGATGTTGCCACACCCATTTGGCTGGCACGCCGTCATATACATGTAGGTGAAATATCCCGGAGCATGGCGTTAAAACCCAAGCAATCAACCAGTTAGAGGCAGGAGGTTGGGTGGGAGTTTCCTGATGCCCTGGTGCTCTCGGAGTTGAGGGGCATCAGGCATGTCAGGATGTAGATTTTTTTGTGATGCCAGTGACGTGAACGATGGTTTCCTCCACCCATGCGGCTGGCACGCTGTCATATAGGTGAAATACTCCTTGAGTACGGCGTTAAACCCCAATCAATCAATCCATCAATCAACCAGTTGGATGAGTGAACAAACTTGCAAGAAAGACTATCCAAGACTTTTATTTTGTGGGTGTTCCTAGGGCTTAGGGCATCAAGAAGCTGATTTGTTGTAATATTCTGTCCTGGTTCTGTTCTGTCTTTGATGTTGCTGTCAAGGGTGGTTTACTCCACTTGTTTGACTAGCATGCTGTCATTTAGACGAATTACCCCTGAACATGAGATTAAACACCAAGCAAGCAATCCATCTATAAATTTCCTAATAACCATCAAGCGGGCCTTACCCGAAAAACTCAAACTTCAAACTTAACTATGGTGTATTGCCAAATCAAGCCTTACAAACTGATGACCAAACAAACCAGTTTGTGGGATTCTGTCATATGCGGACAAACCCAGTTCATCTTTGGATTTGGTTTGAGATTGATTCTCAAGGCTATTTCGCCTATATGATGGCAGTTCTTTCAGACAGGCTCTAATGTCGCACATTGAATATGCAAGTGCATGTATCAGATTTACCATAACTTCTTTTGTTCCTCATTCACAGGTCTATAAAACTAAAAATCAACGAACTGAACAACTTTAATTACGAACTGCGAATTTTGAACCTTCTACATGAGATTGTGGCAGAGGATAGCTATATCAAGGTAATGATCAATGTTTTCATGGAAAGAAGAATCACTCTCTCTGCCTGATACAACTCAAATGTATGTCATAATAAAACACATTGTTGTCAGAGCTTCCTGATGCCCTGCTGCTTTTGAGCTAAGGACTAAAGGAGGCCGATTTGTCAATCTTTTCATCCTGTCTGTTCTGCCTAGGATGTCGGCTGTCACGTCAAGGCTGTTTCCCTCCACCCATTTTTCTCCCAACAGCATATTATGCCATAGCGGGTGGTTGGGCAGGAGCTTCCTATTGAGTTAAGGGGCATTAGGAAGTTGAATTTTTGTGGTGTCGTTTTTTTTTTTCTCTTTTTTTAAAAATTTTTTATTTTTTATTTTATGTCTTGTCTTTCATGTTGCCAGTGACTTAAACTGTGGTTTCCTCCACCCATGGGGCTGGCATGCCGTCATATAGGTGAAATACCCCTGAGTACGGTGTTTAACTCCAATTAATCAATAAATCTGTTAGTATTTGGGGAAAATCAATATGTATTGGTTATCAGTCAGTGGTAGAGCCTGTTGCCCTCATGCAAGCAAACAAAAATCCGTTTAAGTTTTCTTTACATATATTGTGAGGTATTTTTCTGTAAACATCAGTCATAATGACATAATGGGATGTTCTTTTTATAAATGCCTAAATAAAAAAAAATATATTTTCAGTAAAAATGAAACTTTCTAGACATTTGATGTAATACTTGAAACAATTTGCTACTCTATTCATTTTTTTTTTAAACTGATCTTTATTTCTTTTTTTGTGTGATTTTAGGTCACACATACAAATGTATACATGTTATATAGCATTTACTAATACCGAAAATATAATAACTGTTGCTCTATTTATATTGCCCTTACCTATTTCTGAATGTTTCTTCTACAAAATTATAATTATAAATTCTGACATTTGTGAAATATGAAAAGGCTTCTGGTGATTGTAACATTGTAAATAATTTTTTTTTTAAAATCTGTCAAACAGGATCGTGCTCACAGAATCGGTCAAATGAAACAGGTGAGGGTGTTCAGGTTTATAACAGAGAACACTGTAGAAGAGCGAATTGTGGAGAGAGCCGAGACCAAACTCAGGCTGGACAAGATCGTCATTCAGCAGGGTCGATTACAGGACCAGGCTGCTAACAAACTCGGCAAGGATGAGGTACTGAACATGATTCGTCACGGCGCTAATCATGTGTTTGCTTCTAAAGACAGTGATATCACTGATGAGGACATAGATCAGATTCTAGAGAGAGGGATGCAAAAGGTATTGTCTCAAAAATTATACTGGATCACACATTTTTTAATCTAGAATCTAAACAACTGTCTTTTAATTATATTAATTAAACTATAATCATCAGCTGTATGAATTTGAAAACTTTTCAAGACATATGAGCAATCTGGTGAATGGCAGGTTTTCATCAGTTTAGGTCAGTTAACCACTGGGTATTTAATTAACTAGGCCATATTTGCCCTCCTAGGCTACAATTCAACATCTGAATACGAGAGTGGATCTGATTTTTGCATGTAGGTTGCTCCATTTCCATTATGCATGACATGTTCATGCCACAGCATAGCTGAAATACTGCTGAATATGGGGTAATTCGTAAATCACCAATCGATCAATCCATTATAAATGCAGGGAATTTTCTGACGTCTGTATACCGAGAGCAAATAATGCTTTGAATTATTTGAATATAGTAATTTTGGAAAATGTATGGAATTTTTTTTTATATCTATCCATGGATTCATACATGTTGGTTTAACCAACTGGTGTTCTTTCTGCTTGTCAAATTCAGTTAAAAGTTCTACAAGCTGGAAATATTTTCAGTTTAAAACTACATGCTGAATAAGGCTCTCGTCTTGCATTAGGGGTTCATGGACCTGTGTATTTGAGGGAGCCAGTCACAGGAGGTGACTTCGGCTATAGCATGGGTAGTTTCCTCCCTGTTTTCCACCATCATAAGTAGTACAGATAACATGTAAGAAGTGAAGATTCTGTTGTCAAATAATTATTTAGAAATACCCTTGTCAAAGTTTAATACCAATCAAACATGCCGAATACAGAGCACTTTTTCAAGCCTATATTGACCAAAAATATAATCTGTGGCTGGTATAAAAAAATTTAACTCAAAAAGTTGAGTTCTGGCAATCCTTGCTGTTTTGTTTCAATCCAAGTACATGTATAATAATAATAATAACTTTATTTAACGAGGATAAAACACAATCAAATATACAATTTGCTCTTCCCTGCGGCCCTCAACATAATAAATAACATGGTATCTCTATGCCATCTTGTTATCCTTGATAGACAGAGGAGATAAACAAGAAGTTAGAGACGTTGGGAGAAGACAGTTTACGGAACTTCACGTTAGATGCTCCAGACTCCAGTGTGTACCAGTTTGAGGGGCAGGATTACCGAGACAAACATAAGATTGGAACAATTGGTGCATGGATTGAGCCGCCGAAGAGAGAGAGGAAAGCTAACTATGCTGTGGATGCTTACTTTAGGGAGGCTCTTCGTGTCAGTGAGCCAAAAGCACCAAAGGTAGGTCATAAATTATTTATAAAACTAGCATGTGGCTGACAGTAAAAGTATGGAAAATAATTTCATGACAAATCCCTTTCTGATAAATGATAGTCTCAAAGTTTGACATTTCTGTTCAATGAAGCCATTTACTTTCTGCTAACTAAACTGGGTAGCATGTGGCTGACAGTAAAAGTACGGAAAATAATTTCATGACATCCCTTTTTGATAAATGATAGTTTCAAAGTTTGACATTTCTGTCCATTGAAGCCATTCACTTCCTGCTAACTAAACTGCAAGAGACATGTCATGAAATGTACATTATTAGCTTAGAGGCAAAACCTGCTCTAGGGTTAAGTCAGAATGCTCAGCTCATTAAGCAGAATTATGCATATGACACATACAATTTTGTTACAGTACACATCAACTTGAATATTAGTTAAAGAGTATTCTCTAAAGGTAACTGCGGGTGGTTGGGCGGGAGCTTCCTGGTGCTCTCGGAGTGGAGGGGCATCAGGAAGTAGAGGTTTTTATTTCTGGTGTCTGTTTTTTTCTTTTTTTTTTCCTTTTTCTTTTTATGTATGTTCTTTCATGTTGCCAGTGACGTGAACGGTGGTTTTCTCCACCCATTGGGCTGGCACGACATTATATAGTTGAAATGCCCCTGAGCACAGCGTTAAACCCCAATCAATCAATCTAAAGGTAACCTGAATCTTGTTTGTGAAAATCTTATCTCTTCGAGAAAAAACAAATATTCTACAAAACACCAACGCTATTTAGCATCTTTTGAATGCATATTGTTATTTTATTTGTATTTACCCATATCACTTTCATTTTCTTGTATTTGTAGGCTCCACGACCACCTAAACAACCAAATGTACAAGATTTCCAGTTTTTCCCACCTCGACTCTTTGAACTTCTTGATTCTGAGATCTACAACTATCGTAAAGGCATAGGTTATAAGGTATGCAAATACTATGTCTGTATGTTTGTCTATGTGACCATCTGGGATAAGAGCAGTATGGTTTGAGCAGTATCATGTTGACAAAACACTGGAGAGAGTCATTTTTCAACAGAGCATTTACATAACATTTCACATTTCTGTAGTTGTGTACCGTCGTTACTGTTGAATACACCCCCATTGTATAAATGAAATAACTGGCGTTAACACCAATCAATCAATCTTTTTTGTTTATGTGACAGTCTTTATATCTCCATACCTGTTTACTCCAACATTTTGCATGGAGTAATAGAAATGTCAAGATTAGTAATTTGACACCAAAAATGGTAATTTTCCAGACAAATTTTATTGTAAAAAAAACCCCATTATTTATCATGGTGAATGTACATGTACATCCGACAAAAAAAAAATATATATTTAAAAAAAATAAATACACAGTTTTGTTTACTAACAGCTTGCCAATAAAGTGTGCTTCAAGATAACCTATGATTGGATACCACGAAAAATGAAAAAAAACCAATAGCATTTAGCAAATACCAGAAAAAAAATTCAAACTAAGTCAACTTGCCGTATTCGCGTGCATAGCCATGTCGGCAATCTATTGCCATTTTAGTAATGCTTATGTGTAGATTCCGGATATGAAAGATGAACGGCCTCGCAGTTACCACATTGCCAATTGATTGAAAGCATGTTTACATGAAAAAAAAGATGCTAACGGAAAGACAATGCGCATGCTATGATTGGAAACGGATAAAAAATACTATTTCTGGTTTATAGATCAGAATTGTTGAGGTGACTGGACAATTATTATATCTATGTTGGGGGAATTTTAGGTTGGTTGGGAAAATTTTGACACCTAAATTTCAGAGAAAAATGTCCGTTTACCGGTCAAAAAAAAAGGGGTCGTGAGAACTCTGAGTACCAGTCAAGAGACTGGCTTTGTTTTCTGGCTCTGAATTGTTCAATTCAGGGTGTTCAAAGGCTGAGTTGACAACCTTCTGCAAAGTCCTTGCCTCCAGGAAAAGTCTTGTATAACTATCCAACTTTACTTGGATAAAGTATAAATATTTCTGGCAACCGTCTAATGGTAAGCACGCCTGACTGCTGGTCCTCCTTCGTTGTACTGTACGGGTTCAAGACGCCCAGTGGACCTGCTTAGGTATATGATAGAGTCCAAGGAGGTGAATCTAGATGTCGAGGGGTGCAAGCGGTTTTTCCCCGTCATATTAAGTAGTGCAGAATAGTGGAAAATCCCAACGTCTTTATGATTTTGCACAATTGGGAAACAACAAGTCCCATCAATAATGTGTCAATCAAACATTTAAAAACATTACCAAAAAAGTATAAAGTTTTTGCCGTGGGTACATGAATTGACTGGATGTTTTATTGAATTTGATGTAACTGTGTGTTGTAGGTACCAAGGAATCCAGACTTGGGATCGGATGCTGAGAGAATACGCAAAGAGGAACAAAGGCAGATAGATGAATCAGAACCACTTACAGAGGAAGAAATCCAGGAGAAAGAAGAGCTTCTTAAAGAGGTGTGACTTATTTAGTTGTTAGATGAGAAACTTTATTGACATAAGGAATCCTTTTTGAATGAAAAGCAGGGTTTATTAGGGCCCTCAACCCGACGGAGAGGTGATAGTTGAGGCGCAATAACCTCGGACGTCATTTTGAAACGAAGTTAAATCCCAAGGTTTTGATGACGTGCCAAAATAATGTCAGAGGTTATTGTTACTTATCTATCATGATACGCAGGTTTTAAACATCATTTTAATCCGATAAAATAACAAAACTCTAACACATTGTTTGTGTCAAAACTGGCTGCTGCTTTACTATGTGAGAGAGACTGAGAAGAACAGACAAAAGAACTGCCACAGAACGTCTCCAACCAATCAGACGCAGTTGACATCGGAAACCTTCACATGCGTTCAGCGATTCGTAGAACATAAATACTAGTTGATGATACAGTTTTTAAAACCATACAAAAAACGATAATATGAAAGGTACAAATTTATTTTTATGAAAACCTGCTACCAAAAGTACATGTAGATAAAATTTTATTTCTATGGTATGAACTTAAATAGATTGGGGGTGCAGACAAGATGTTGACGAATGGGGGATTGTTGAACAGCCATAAAGGAGCCAATGAAAGTTGTATAATAATCACCACTAGACTGTCAATGTTGTCATCTACATGTATATTTGCCGCAACCTTTGACCAATATAGTTCTAGAATGTTTTATCAGAACCTGCACGAGTCCATCTTTATAGATACTGTGTACAATATTCATGAAAAATGATTTTAAACTTAAAATTGAATATGACCCATACAAATCTTTGTCTTGTGGAATTTTAATCTTGTACACATTTGCTCTGCGATCTCTTACTAGATTGTGGGTATTATAATATCTGTTTGTTTGCCTTGCAGGGTTTTACCATCTGGTCTAAGAGAGATTTTAATCAGTTCATCAAAGCCAATGAGAAGTATGGTCGAGATGATCTGGAGAGCATAGCCAGAGAAGTAGAGGGAAAAACACCAGATGAGGTAATCTTATCTTTGAAAAGATACTTGAACAAATCAATAAACCTGCAAGTAACTTGAATCACTTATTGAGATATTAATGACTGGACCTGGGAACTCTTAAGTGCTACTAAATTCAAAACTGGTTTATTATTAATGGCTGTCTGTTACCTTGCCTTTTGGATGAAAAAAGTTATCCTTTGGATTAAAAAAAAAGTTATACTATGGATTAAAAAAAAAGTTATTCTATGGATTAAAAAAAAAAGTTATTCTATGGATTAAAAAAAAGAGTTATCCTATGGATTAAAAAAAAGAGTTATCCTATGGATTGAAAAAAATTATCCTATGGATTAAAAAAAATACCTTTGGATAAAAGAAGTTCTAATGGTTGAATGAATCCAGTTAAATAATAAAACTTCTTCCTCATAGTAATCTGTCTTGTGTTACTTTTAAAAGAGGGGAGAACAGATACATGTATAACAAGTGTGTTTCTTCAGAAACTTTAGATAACATTAGATAATTGAATACAAATAATATTATTTTTGTTGTCCACGGACAGAAATTTTGTACATTACAACACATGATTAACATTTTCATAGAGGCAACCAAGTGTAACCAACCTCTTTTGCACTGGAGGTGAACTAGGTTTAACTGCCTTGATAAAGCCTTTGGTGTCATCAGTTTATTTTTGGCTCACATTTAAACCGCTTGCTCCAGACAGACGATGGTGGGTCTTACGTCTGCAGTGAAATCTTTACACATGCAGGTTGGAAGTCGAGCTAAAGATATAGGCTTACTGCTTAGGTATCTGTATTACCCCAAAAATTATTGCAGTCACAGTTTTAAAAAATTATATTAAGATTGTAGAAATCTGCCAAGAAAAGATAGTTCTTTTTTTTCTTCTCCTATAAAAGCCTTATTCTCGTTTTGTGGAAGCCAATTTAATAAAAAAAAATCCTCAAAGTTGGACTAATATAACATACAGTTGGCAAAAGGAGATAACTTGGCCCTTGAAGCAACATTTTTGAGTCCAGATATAGTCTAATCACCTGGGACCACTTTCAATGATTGTCAAACGACAAAAAATATTGTTCGATATTTTTTGGCGTACGACATTTCCTGACAGTGGCCCCTTGAGTATAATTTTAAATTAAAAAACTAACTCAGTAACACATTTTTGTCATGGCTGAACAGGTGATGCAGTACTCCAGTGTATTTTGGGAGAGATGTAACGAGTTACAGGACATTGAGAGAATCATGGCCCAGATCGAGAGAGGAGAGGCCAAAATACAGAGGAGAATCAGCATCAAAAAAGCACTGGATGCTAAAGTGAGTCTTGCTGTGTTGAAAATAATAACCCAACAAAAAAAAACGAGGCCATAAATGCCTCCCTTTTGGTCTATATATAAAGTACATTTTACATTTACCCTGAGTACGACGTTATCACCAATCAAACAAACAAACAAACATTTTACATTTAGATTGTTACATTCACATAATACATTGTTACATTTATACTTGAAAATGATCTCTGGAATGAGATAGAAATATTGCGTAAAATAAATTAAGATGTTATTTTTCATACTAAGTCGGTCTGTGCCTTATACATGTATATATAAATTAAATAGATCAATAAATTGTATTAATTAATAGAGAAAGCTGACAGTGTGTTATGTAAACTAGGTTGGCTTTTATGGACAAATGAATTTTCAGAACACCAAAACATTTACACACAGTAAACACTCTGAGAAAATATTCTACTTCCTTACAATTGTCTATTTAAGCAATATCCTTTACGCGGTAAATTTCTCTTTGATAAATAAAATAAATTTAATCTGCTGTGTGTTGTAGATGGCTCGTTACCGTGCCCCATTCCACCAACTTAGGATACAGTACGGAACGAACAAGGGAAAGAATTACACTGAGGAGGAAGACAGGTTTCTAGTTTGCATGTTACACAAGCTCGGGTTTGACAAGGAAAATGTTTACGATGAACTAAGGACAGCCGTTCGTCAAGCCCCTCAGTTTAGATTTGATTGGTTTATTAAATCTAGAACAGCAATGGTAAGTGTAGTTTCTCAACTTTCTATACCTAATTGTCCCCCGCCACTTTAGTGGGAGGGGACTTGGAAATGCTAGGTGTCCGTCCATCAAACAGTCCGTCCCACTTAGCTTGTGAACACGATAACTTTAATACAAATTGACCGATTAATTTCAATCTTTAAATATATCTTCCTCCTGTTATTACTACGGATGGGATTGAATTCCAACAATTTTCGTTAAAAAATATGCCCGCTAAACGACTTTATGCAAAGACAATCTTGACACTGTGTTCTTCTGAACTTGCATGGTTCAA